>PITA01008860.1:29758-61370 GCA_004023965.1 Spilogale gracilis | reverse complement strand
CCCGTCAACACCCCGTCCCCGGGGGGCCGTGCTCGCGCCGTCTCACACCGCAGTGGGCCGCCGCGCGTCAGGCTCGGGCGCGGCCGTCAGGCCTCGGGGTCTCGGCGCCGCGCACCGGGGCCGCTCTCTGGAGGCGCTGAGGGGACGACGGAGGCCGCGCGGGTTCAGACGCCACCGCGCCAGGCCGCGCGCTACTCACCCCGACACCGGCAGCGCAGGATCCCGGCTTTCTGGGACTCGGGCTGTGGCATCTTCCTCCCGCCACAGCCCGGGTCCGAGCCGCATTAGCCACAAGAGGCAGAACCACCCGGGAAGAAACACCGCACCCCGCGCGGTGACGGCCGCGGGCTCACACAGTGCCCACGCCGCAGTCTCAGGCCGAGCGCGCGTGTGTCCCCGGGGCCACGTGACGGAAGGCCCCGCCCCCGCGCGGGGTGACGTCACCGCCGCGCCCTGCGTGGGCGGTCTGCGGCGCTCGCGCGGCCCCAGGCTTCCCCCAAGGTCTGTGATGGGCGGCTTGGGGGTTTTTTCCTCGTATAAAAAAGCCTGCGTTAAGGACATATTAAAACATGTGCGACTTCAGCTTCGCTCAAAGAACTGTGGGTTCCAGTGTGAAAGCTTTGCGGTGTACCTCTGAGAGGAGCCGGGGAGAAACCTCACGCGGGGGGTCAGGTGCCGAAGTGAGGCGTCCTGAGGAACAGCGGCCGCAGAAAGCCGCGTCCCGGGCACAGGGGCTGAATCGCAAGCCCCTTGCCACACCTACCAGTGATCGAAGTCTCGCTTTACCAAGATCTGCAGGCGATTCACACACAAACTGAAGTTTGAAATCCCTGCGCTTGGGAACGCTCAGTGCCCGAGAGCGTGCCCTGCTCACTCCACCTGCTCCCGACCCTCCACTGCGTCGGATGGTTCAATGTTTGCCATTCGGACGGGTCTGGACGGAATTTTCCCCTAGCTGTTATTTTAAATGGGTTTGCATGCTGTTCCATCAAATTCATGTATGATGGTATAATTCCAGCAACTGAGGTTTGGGTTAGCTCCGGTTTTACTGTTAGAAAGAATGACACTAAAATTTTAGCTTTTTGCAGCCTCATGTTGTGGTTAAACCCAGTTTTTGAGACTGGGTTGATTCTGCTACTATATGGGCTGTGTTAGTTCGCCCCAGATGAAGTCACCAGATGAAATACAGGATGGCCCTAAATTTCAATTTCAGAGTAACAGAGAACAATTTTGTGGTACGAGTATGTTCCATGGAATGCGTAAAATACACTTCTAACAAAATATTGCTTATTCAAAATTCAGATTTCAAAGACAGAGCATCCTGTATCTTTGTTTGCTAAAACTGGCAACCCCAACGCCGGACAAATTCTAACGAAACATAATGGGAGCCCAGTTTCATGCTGGTGTGTCTC
The DNA here is from genome assembly GCA_004023965.1 of Spilogale gracilis. Classification (NCBI taxonomy): domain Eukaryota; kingdom Metazoa; phylum Chordata; class Mammalia; order Carnivora; family Mephitidae; genus Spilogale; species Spilogale gracilis. The sequence continues at coordinate 59,958 of PITA01008860.1, read as the reverse complement.
AGGCTACATTCCAAGAAGTGTGCTTTAATTAGAGAACTCCCAGGGTTACTTTAAGGATGGTCTGAATATTTGATCATATCAAAAACTGTGTTTCGAGAAAAGCTTTAACTAGCTCCAAAATAGAAATCACATCAAACAGAAAATTGCCACCTATAGACTAATATGGATTTCCTTTCAATCACACCAATACTTGGATGTTTATTCTTATATTCCAGAGTCAATATCCAAAAGAAGTTGTTTAAGGAACATACTATCTCATTTCTAAGACTTACCCACATTGTTATTTGGTACCTGAACCAACATTCACATTAAAAAACTAAAACTTAAGGGGCACCTGGGTGGCTCAGTCTGTTGAGCACCTGACTTTTGGATTCGGCCCAGGTCATGATCTCAGGGTCTAGATCCAGCCCTGCCTCCGGCTTCCCACTATGTGGCGAGTCTGCTTGAGATCGTCTTCCTCCTCTTTCTCCATCCCTCTCCTCCCTCCCTTCATCCCTCATGCCCACACAAGTACCCTCTAAGGAGGGGAAAAAAAGAAAACTATTAAAAACTAAACTCTTAAAAACTAAAACTAAACTATTAAAAACTAAAAAAAAAGAAAAAAAAAAAGACCTAATACCAGGCTCATGGCTCTAAGAACATTTGTCTCTTTCTTTTGGAAAAGCCTATATTTGCATCCTCCTTTATGCTTACCAAAGAAAAAAAGTATTCTCAAATTTCAAAACTAAAGAAAAGTTATTTCAAAATGATTTATACTCAAATTTTTCCCTTCTGCTACAGATTTCTATTTTGTATTTTACACTAATTTTAATAGATTCATGGGTTTAATATAATCATTTTTATTACTTCCTAGAAGCAGGTTAGGTATAAATGTGGGCCAAGAATAAAATCATAACGTGGTGCCTATTTTGTGTTGCCAGATTGACTTCTTAAAGACTCAATCAAGTTACCCTGACCACCTGTATTATATGATGAGCCCAGGTTTTTCCCATGTCATTCTAACAATAGAGTCTATACAGTATTTTGCTAAATACATAAATCTAACAATAGATTCTATAATTTGCTAAATACGTATGTATAAAGAGATTATATAAATGTTTTTTTTTCCTTTACATTAGATGGATTATCTTAAAGAACACAAGCTCCATGAAGGGAGGGATGTTTTCTTGTTCTCATGTCTGCTGTGACCTATCACCTAGAAGGGTGTCTGTCCCTGATGACCACTCAATTGTTGACTAAGTGAGCATAATAGGTAAGTTGTCTCCTGCTGTAAACACTAGTTTATATGCTGTTTAGTGATCCTACCCCAAGTCTCCCCCATTTCTTTTATTCCTTTCAATGTGTTCGTCCCCTCATTTTCTCATTGTTTCTGTGAATTAAATATATGTCCCCTTTCTAGCCACCTTCACCAGGGTGAATACAATAGCCATCCCTCTAACCCAAAAGAAGTACTTTAGACTTTTGGGAGTGTGTTCCCACGGGGTAGATAGGGAATTTAGCTACTTCTTTCCCAGTCCCAGCTAAATAGTTCTTAGCTAGAACACAGATTAACAACAGACCACACAATCCAAAAAGTGTCAGGAGAGCTGTAGGCCAGAGCCATGGGAGGGAAGAAATATGAAGAAGGCAAAATCAGAAGCAGGGAAGAGGGACTGTCTCCGAGTGACAAAAGGACTGACAGGTACAAACCAGAAGGCTGGCCTAGAGAACTGGACTGAGACACCACCACAAGTGGATGGGACATCAGAAACTCAGGAGCCCAACCAACCAAGGGATCAGCACCAAAATCTGCACTGGCAGCAAGAGGGGAACTTGATACAGTTGAGCCAAAGTTGGTATGTAACCAACCAGTGTTCTCCGTAAATGTCTTTCTGAGAAGGCCACCAGGCCAGCTCACCTGCCTGGAGTAAATGGAGTTGACAAAGGCTCCAAGAGTGAAGCATTCCCTGTGGGCTAACAGGACCAAGTGAGCAAATAACGAAGAGAATACACTTCACCTCACTCTACTGCATGGTCTCAGCAGTGTGACCGTGTATATTTCTAATGTTCAAGGTTTCGCCACCCTAGAAATTTAGTGGCACGCGTAACAAAGTGTTAAGAATTATCACTAAAGGAAGACAATAGGCAGTCTCGTTCTAGAGCACTCTGGTTGTATTTCTCATTGCATGTCACATAATTTCATGATGTTCCCAACTTGCACTCTTTGCTGTGTCGAAGGCCTAAGAGGTTTTTATAGCCCTTCATTAATGAAAACGATTGGTTTCCTTTTCACTGGCTGACCTTAGATGCTTCCAGTTCTGGGAAGACATTATCCAAATACCACTGAAATGGTCTGCAACCCAGTCGTCTCCTCAATTCAACACGATCACTAATGTTTCCGTAGGCGACAGATTTCAGACCAGGTTGTCGTAAAAAAAACTGCTCCTAAATGGAAATAGAGTCATTTCATTAAACCAAACAAGTCATATCTAATGCAGCAGTATATATTTCCATCACCTGAATGAAAAAACAACAACAACAACAACAACAACAAAAAACAAAAACAGAAGACCTTCCGATTCCATCCACAGAGTGAGGGCAGACACACGTGGTACCTGGGATTCACTTGTCCCACACGTATCCACAGTATGTGCTGTGATAAGCCACAGCAGAGGGGTGTAGAGGGACCCAGGGATCCAGGTGCTGCTTCTTAGGAGGCCAAGAATCACAGCCACCTACGTGATATATCCCCTTTCTCCTGCTCTCTCAGTAATCAGGGACAAAACCCTCACTCCCTGGTCCCAATCAGCACTTCCATGGTTTCAGAAATGGGGGACGGAGTAGTGGCTAAGAGCAAATTGACTCTGGGGGAAGACAGCCCGAGTTCGCATTCTTGCTCTATTATTTATTATGTGACCTTGCCAGTACCCTTGTGAGGTTGTTGTGTGGACTGAACACCCTAATATGTGCAGAGCACTGGGGAAACCAAGGCTGGCATGTGGTGTCAGTACTGGCCATTATTATCTGCATTCCCAGATTGTCTGTTAGACTCTCTGACTTAAGATGGTATTAAGTATAAATGTCTAATGGATTCAATCTGCCCCATATTAAAGAGATATTCTAAATAGACCAAAGCTTCCTTGAAAGAACCCTTGTATTTTCATCTGTGTTTCCCAGTGCCCAGAATATAGTACAGTAATATTGTTGAACGAGAGAAGGAACTTGCTTCTCCACGCTAGTGTATTATGGGTGTGCTGTGTGGATTCTCCCTGGGGTACTTGACCGCTCTAGGTTTTTGCCATCATGTCTTGCCACTCCTAGTTCCCAGGTAAGACTGGTGCAGGGGATGGCCCTGAGGGTGAGAGAACACTGCTGTCATTGGGAGCAAAGGCAGAGAGGAACTGAGACAACATTTTGTGCAAAGCCTTCTCTTGTCTAATGTCACTCCCCACATTTTCAGGTATGCCAGATCATATAATCCGTTGATTTTACGCCAAACATGATATGCTTTTGAAGTTAGATGGACCTTCTTGTCTCTATATCCTCTGTGAAATTCAGTAAACTATTCAGTCCTAGCTGTGTTCAAGTCAAGTGCTTACGTCTGTGGCCAGAGTTCACAGAAAAAATCAACAAACATAAAAATAACCTCAAGATCTCTCATAAATAAATGCAATATAAAATAATAATAATTTCCAACCTATCAGATTAGATTATAAATTTAATTAAAACCAGGGCTGGAAAAGTTCTGAGGAGACGTGCACTTACATATTTGGTGATAGTGACGGTAGCTTGGACATTATCCATCAGGATTTAAAATGCACCTGTCATGGTCCAGCAAGTGCAGATTTTGAGATTTATTCCAGAGATATATCCACACAAATGTACAGAAAGATAGCATAAAGGGTGTTCATCTCAGCAATGTTAAGGATTAATGAAAAGCTGAGATAATCAGAATGTTTATCAGTGGGAGGGGCTATCTATTAATGGGATCAATTTTAGGAGATCCATTCAAAGGAAATATTTAAAGAATGATATGGGGTTTTTGTCTTTTTATTTTTTATTTTTTTAAAATCATTTATTTATGTAAGAGAGAGAGCATGAGAGGGGAGAATGTCAGAGGGAGTAAAAGACTCCCTGCTGAGCAGGGAGCCTGATGTAGGACTTGATCCTGGGACTCCAGAATTATGATCTGAGCCAAAGGCAGTCACTTAACCAGCTGAGCCACCCAGGTGCCCCAAGAATGATATGTTCATATGTTCAGACTTTAAGAGACTTTGAAAGTATGTTTTTAAAATATACTAACAGGTAGAGGCACCAGAATGACTCACACCAACAATATTGCTTGTAAACATTCTTGTTCGTGTGTTCTTGCGGCACAAAAGCACGCCTTTCTGGGGTGTCTTCACAGAATAGCATTCCTGGATCATGGGATAGTCATGATCTTTACCTTATTTTGCCAAGCTGTCGTCCAAAATGAGTTTGTAATAATGAATACTCCCACAAGCGGTGTCTGAGAATTCCTGCCGATATTTGGTCCTATCAGACTTTAAACATTTTTGCCAATCTAAGTGGCTATGTAGAAATATCTCACTCAATATCCACATTGACCTGATTACTAGACAGTCTTATTTTTATAATTTAAAATAATAAAGATTAAGACCAGAACATAGAATATTACAGAGATATTCTTACATATTTCTCTCTATGTATTTGAAATGAGGTCTTGTTGGGGTTACCACCATATTGGTTTCTGCCTGAATCCTGGAGGGACCACTATCAAATGGGGGCCACAGCTACATGTTCTCTGTGCACCCTTTGGGGTCCTGGCTAGGGACTGAAGCTTTGGGGAAGTGCCCAGATAAAGGGGCATGGTTTTGATAGAGAAATCCTTGACTATCGGTTGAAAAGAAGTAATGGAGTTTCTTGCATGGTCTCCAGATTACAGCAGCTTCATCCCTTAAGAACTTGGTAGTGGAGGAAGACAATCTAAAGAGTTGTCTGTGGGGAGGGGAGCAGGGAGAGCTGCTTGCTTCAGAGGGGCAATCCTTAGGTAGAAAAATAGATCTGGGCCAAACAAACTTCCTGTGGTGGTTCATTTACTTCTGAGAAACTTGAGTTTCCCTAGAAATTAAAATAGAAAGTAATGCTCCAGTGTAATAGGTTCGAACGAATGAAAATAGGGTCTGGAGAAGGTGGATGAGTGGCTGAATGCTAATTTAAGGAAATAGAGGGGGAAAGAACCCAAAACTTGTTATTTGAAAAGGCAGTAGCAGGTGTCTTTAGAGCAAGTCCCACTCTGTACTCTCGCTCGTCTTTCCAGAGACTCTTCCTTCACCTTGTATTCATCCAGCCAAACATGCACCAATCTGAGATTGTTATAGGTCACGGCTTTTATAAAATCAGGTTGATTTGGAAAGTGTGGCTTATTGATGTGTCCCACTCGTGAGCAGGGGAGTATGAAGAGTTGGCCTCCACACATCCAGATCTAGACAAAACCAGAAAACATGAATGTAAGTTGGCTAGGACTAGGCAACTGCAGATTTTTCTTTACAAACATAGGAATAGCTAGCATTTCTTAGGTTGTTCATTTAATCCTCACAACAACCCTATAATGTAGATACTGTGATTATCCCCACTTTACTGATAAGGAAACTAGTACATATGTTGATTAAGAAACTTGCCCAGAGAGTTCAGGGTTTAAACTCAGGAAGTTTGGCCTCACAGCCAGCACTCCGAATACAAAGTGATTCTGTCTCCCTCATCTGTGACCAATTCTTTGTTTTTGTTTCGTTCTTTTTTTTTTTTTTTAAGATTTTATTTATTTATTTGGCAGAGAGAGAGCGCAAGCAGGGGGAGAAGCAGTCGCCCGCTGAGCCAGGAGCCCGATGCAGGACTCCACCCAAGGACCTTGGAATCATGACCTGAGCCAAAGGCAGACACTTAACCAACTGAGCCACCCAGGCACCCCATATGTGACCAGTTCTGATGCTGATTATGTATGAAAAGTGATGCTGATTATGTATATTTTTGTCTTCAAATATTCGCCAACGATATTCTGAGCGTGGCTAAGTATTACTGGATGTCAGCAGGTGACAAGAGCAATACACTGATCAGGGCTAAATTCAGTGAGTCCTTTTTTGTACTTAAACACTTATTTTTGGGGTGCCTGGGTAGCTGAGTCGTTAAGTGTCTGCCTTCGGCTTGGGTCATGATCCCGGAGTCCTGGGATTGAGCCCCGCATTGGCTCTCAGCTCGGTGGGAAGCCTGCTTCTCCCTCTTTCACTTCCCGTGCTTGTGTTCCCTCTCTAGCTGTGTTTTTCTCTGTAAAATACATAAAATCTTTTAAAAAAAACACTTATTTTTTTAAGATGATTTATTTTTTTATTTGACAGAGAGAGAGAGAGAGAGAGAGAGAGCGCATAAGTGTGGTAGCGGCAGGCAGAGGGAGGGGGAGAAGCAGGCTCCCTGCTCAGTGCAGGGTTGGATTCCAGGACCCTGGGACCATGACCTGAGCCAAACACAGATGCTTAACCCACTGAGGCACCCCTATAACACTTATTTTTAACTGCTTTCTTACTACCCAAAATATGACCATTGAAAAATCAACAAATGTGAAGAGTACACAAAAGAAAATAATCATTTCTTGTCCTGATGGTTTGTTAGTCAATATTAATCCAGGTCTGTGTGTATACACACACACACGTATACAACACTACAATCACTTGTGGTTCTTCTCATTTAATGGTATGTGAAGTTATTTTACAAGTTTCGTATTATTCAGATATTTTAGCAGCTTCCAATTTTTTAGTATTATAAATAACACAAAGAATGTGCTTATAGTATAAATCTTGTGCACACACTTATGGATCTCACAGTAAACTTGCCATGACTTTTTTGTTTCCTCTAATTCAGCGGTTCTTGCATTGTCCCCAAACTAGCAGCATCATACCACTCAGAAAATTCAAAATTCAAAACCTTGGGCCCACTCAGACCTGCTGCACCAGGAACTGTGGGGCTGGGTCCAGGAATTCATATTTTAACTTGCTCCTCGGGTGATTCTGATGTTCACTAAAATGAGAATCACTCTTCTAACTGATCAAGTCCAGATAGCCCAATTCTATAGACACTTTCTTATAAAATCCACCTAACCACTTAGGAAACAGTAATAGGAAATAAGGCTTTCACTGGATACAATACATTGTTTACAAGAATAATACTTAGGGTGAAGTATATCACTCAGGCAGTAAGGACGATGTTTAAGAAAATGCATCTTTAGACATAACATGAGACCTAATGACCCATGCAACTAACCTTTAGATTTCTTTAGAAATAGCCAGAAATAGGGGCACCTGGGTGGCTCAGTTAAGTATCTGTCTTCAGCTCAGGTCATGATCCCTGGGTCCTGGGATGGAACCTTGCATTAGGCTCTCTGCTTGGCAAGCCTGCTTCTCCCTCTGCCTGCTGTTCCCTCTGCTTGTGCTCTCTCTCTCTCTCTGTCAAATAAATAAAAATATTTTTTGAAAAGCCATTAATAGCCCCTCAGAAGGTCTAGAAAAATATCTATGGAATTCCTTTTCCCTTAGAAAAACCCTTGGATCAGAATTCCCACACTTTAGTTTCTTTTATTAGATCTGCCAACATGTTTGTGATCAGACACATCCTATATGGATCTCACTTTCTTTTTTTAAGATTTTATTTGAGGGGCACCTGGGTGGCTCAGTTGGTTAAGCGACTGCCTTCGGCTCAGGTCATGATCCTGGAGACCCGGGATCGAGTCCCACATCGGGCTCCCGGCTCAGCAGGAAGCCTGCTTCTCGCTCTCTCACTCCCCCTGCTTGTGTTCCTTCTCTGGCTGTGTTTCTCTCTGTCAAATAAATAAAATCTTTTAAAAAAAAAGAAATATCTATATCTATTTGATAAAGAGAGAGTGCACAAATGGGCGGGGAGAGAGGAGCAGGGGGGAAGGGAGAAACAGATTCCCTGATGAGCAGGGAGCCTGATGCGGGGCTCAATCCCAGGACCCTGGGATCATGACCTGAGCCGAAGGCAGATGCTTTACCGACTGAGCTATTCAGGCACCCCTGGATCTCATTTTCATCTGAAATTGAAAACTACATAGTTGTTCACTTAAGCTACTGTTGGGGGCGCTTTGTTATATATCAAAAGTTAACTGATACTAGCTATCTATCATGTTTTATTCTCTTTAAAATGAGAACTTAAGGAAATTTGGAATATCATTAATATCTGTTTAATAATTAGACTGGAGAAAGCACTATTTATTATATGTTTGAAGTATTTCTTGAAATCTGGCATACAGAATAGAGAACAAAAGTAGCCAAAGTGATAAAAGAAGTACAAGTGTAAAAATTCTATGAAAAAAACTCTCAAAAAGCATGCAGTGCCTGGGTGGCACAGTCGATTGAGCATGTCCAACTCGGCTTTGGCTCCGTTCATGATCTCTGGGTCGTGGGATGAAGTCCTACCTTGGACTCCACCCTGACTTCGCAGTCTGCTTGGAATTATCTCTCTCCCTCTGGCACACCCCTTCCCCCCTAGGATAAATAAATAAATCTTTAAAAACATCAAATTGAAGGAAGCTATAGCAATTTAGCCTAATCTTCATAGGGCTCATGTATTTGTTCTCTTACTCTTGATTCATTCTCAAGAGGGACATGATCCATCTGGACATACACTTTGCTGGACTCACTGTCCATGTAGATGATGGTCAGCTTGCTTCATCAGATGTTCTGCTGAAAGCTGTCCGTCCAGCTCCCAGTTTCCACTGTTATTATTGTTATTATCACACGTACTACTAGTAACAGCACTAGTACCCCACTGAGAGTTAGGTTAACACAGTGGGTAAGAGGCACAGATTCTAGGGCTGCTCGGTATGGTTCGAGTCCTCCATCAGCTGTATGAACTAAGGCAAGTTACTGCAGTTACTGAACCTGTTTGTGCCTCAGTTTCCTCAACTGTAAGGTGAGAACAACAGTCCCCACCTCATGGGATTGTTATGAGCATTAGATAATCTGATACTTATAAAACGCCCGGAGTTGTGTTTGTAAATCAGCGTGTATCTCTGCTGAAGTGAAGTGTGGAAGGTTCCGGAACGGTCACAGATCATCCTCATTCCTCTCTGCACACCTCTGCGCAACGTCACATCGCACTTCATTCCATCGAGAGGTAAAGCTTATTTCTCCATCTCTTAAGTCTAGCCTTGGCCTTATGATTTGCTTCGGCCAACGAGACCTTAACAAATGTGACATAAACAGATGCCTGAAAAGTGTTTGCCGCACGGGACTTCTCTTGCTACTCTTGGGAACCATTTCACTGGAAATGAGACTGAGCTAGCCCGCCTGATGTGAGAGTCCTCTCCACTGAGCGAATGTCCAGACATGCAAATGATGCCATCCTAAAGTCGCCAGCCCCAGCTGAGCTCCAGATCAACACAGATGTACAGACAACACTAGGAGAAATCAGCCGTCCTGCCTATCAGAAAAGCCACTTTAGCAACACAGTGAATTATGAAAAATTAGAATTGTTTCAAGCCACTGCTTAAAATATTGCACTATATTAACCACAACATGGCTTCACTGGTACAAAAGAGCTGAGGTCAACCCTGAGTCCTAAGGAGCACAAAGGGCAAGAAGGGACACCAGTCCCAGGAAGACCCATGCTCCCGGGATGCAGGCAAGATACTCCAGCCGACACCCAGAGCAGAGCTAAGGGAGAGAAACTGGGAGCATTGTTCTAAACTCCAAGGAAAAATCTGGAACAAAAACGGTCTACACCATCAGATGTTGCAGTGACCTCCAGTATAGGGAAGAACAAAAGCCATCCATTAGGGACATTAATTTTAAACAGGTGACAGTTCCCAGAATGATGTCCAGAGTGCCGAGGCCACCAGGATGTTGATTTATGGATGTGAGGAGTGAGAAATGAAGACATTATGTACAGGTACCGATGATCTTCTCTCCAGAAACACAGGGTTGCTCAACTCAGTTAGAGACTGCTGCTAGCGTCAGTGAGTACTCTACCAATTTATTAATTTAGATGTTTATGAAAAGAGAGACTCAGACTATATAAAAAGTATGAAAGGGCCAGTAGGAATGGAGTAACTGAGAATACTGAAGCAAGGAAAATTAATACATTTGCATGATAAGTGAACTGTTATTTGCCAGGTGGAGGGAATATAGAGCCAGAAAAAGGAATACACTCTCTCTTCCAATATGTATGCATTGTTCACAAAATTGATTTTTTTCTGAGACACAAAAATGTGCTTGTTAAGATATTAGGTCCTGAAAAGGTACCTATATATAATATACCATAATATACCATATACCATATTCACAGAGAGCCATGTAACAAAATAGGGAATCATTAGCCAAAAAATGAAAGGTACCAAAGACACAAATATTATAAAATCACACCTGGATCAGAAAGGAACATGTGATGGCGGCGGGAAGAAGCAATGAAAATAACATGCTTCCGACTTACTGCCAAACAGGACTTTAAGAGGGAAGAGAGACTGTTCCAGATATTTTTATATTCATGATAAAGTATCTGGAGCACTAGGAAAGGACTCTGTGCTTAAGCGAACTTCTCTATTTTTTTTTTTTAAGATCTTATTTATTCATTTGACAGAGAGAGAGAGATCACGCGTAGGCAGAGAGAGAGAGAGAGGAGGAAGCAGGCTCCCTGCCGAGCAGAGAGCCCGATGATCCCAGGACCCTGGGATCATGACCTGGGCCGAAGGCAGAGGCTTTAACCACTGAGCCACCCAGGCGCCCTTAAGAGAACTTCTAAGAGAGTGAACAAAGTAACAAGCCAAAAGGGGGAAGAGGGAGATCAAATCGAAAACAAAACAAAAAAGAAATCAGAAAAAGAAAACACGAAAAGCAAATATCACCAACAATTTACTGCCCACTAAGATAATACTCAGAAGATGGTGTCTGCGGATTACTGCAGAGTCTGAGGAACAGAGGGCAACAAAGAATCATTACAGCTCTCACTTCTAGGAAGTATCTGTCTTTACAGCGTTGTAACAGGAATCCCTGTTTTTTCATTTTACCTGCAAGGAAGCTAAAGCTCAGCCAAGATTTGAACTCAAGTCACTGATGAAACTGCTTTCTCTACACCGGATTGTCTCCCCTGGGAAGAGACAAACAGGCAGAGAAAGTGCGAAAAAAATTTAAGGATAATAGTGGTGAATTCACAACCTAGATTCGTATGCACAGTTCAAAGTGACCATTTTTTTTTTAAGTTTTATTTATTTAAGTCACCACTACACACAACACGGGGCTCGAACTCACAACCCTGAAATTAAGAGTCTCAGGCTCTTTTGACAGAGCCAGCCAGGTGCTCTAAAGTGACCAGGATAAAAGTATCAGAATTCAGTCAAAAACCAAAACTTACCAATGATAAACACACAATAAACATCTGAATGGCACTTTTCTACCTTCTTCTGACTCTCTCTCCAGGAGCATCTATTTTGTACTTTATTCTCCACCCCAACTACTTCATGAATCTTCACAAAATTGCAGTTTAAGAAACAGAACAAATGAAGAAAGGAAAAGAAAGAGAGAGAGGGAGAGAAACCAGGAAACAGATTCTTAACTCCAGGGAATACACTGATGGTCACCGGAGAAGAGAGGGTGAAGAATGGGGAAGCGGACGATGGGGATTAAGGCGTGCACGTGTTCCGATGAGCACCAGGTGATGCATGCAATTGTTGAATCCCTATATTGTACGTCTGAAGCTAAGATAATACTGTGTTAACTATCCTGGAATTTTAAAAAAATTTAAAAACCCTACAAAAATACAAAAATCTTCACAAAATTCTGAGAATGGTATTTATATTTATTCCTATATACCAGGTGAGGAAATAGGGAATTAGAAAAACTAATGGCTGACCCACAGACCTACAGCAAGTTAGCGACAGAGCTGGGACCCACTCTGATGCCTAACGTCTAGGGACCTAATATCACGGGAATATTTAAAAGTCAAGTCTAGGGGCGCCTGGGTGGCTCAGTTGATTGGGCAACTGCTTTCGGCTCGGGTCATGATCCTGGAGACCCAGGACTGAGCCCTGCATCGGGATTCCCACTCGGCGGGGAGCCTGCTTCTCCCTCTCTCAGTCCCTTTGCTTGTGTTCCCTCTCTGGCTGTGTTTCTCTCTGTCAAATAAATAAATAAAATCTTTAAAAAAAAAAGTCAAGTCTATTTTAAGATTTGACATGCAATTCACATTTTACAATAAATTCACCCTTTCAGTGACTCTGGGTACTTTCACAAGGTTGTCCCACCAGCACCTCTATCTCATTCTGGAACATTCTCCCCATCCCCCAGAAAGAGTCCTGGGACCCATCAACACTCATTCTCCTTCTTCAAGTTCCTGGCAACCACTAGTCTACCTTCTGTTTCTGTGGATTTGGTTAGTTTGCACATTTCCTAGGAATGGACTCATTCATATAAATATGTGGGCTTTTGTGTCTGGCTTCTTTCGATCACTGTAATGTGTTTAAGTTCCACCCACATAGTAGCAGGGATCCTAGGATTCAAGAGTTGAGAGACAATCTAGACACCCCCTACCGAGGCTTCTCAATTTGCAGATGGGGAAACTGAGGCCCTAGATGGCTTGTATAGTTAGTCCCCTACTGCCTACTCCTGTTATTTTCACTATATCACAACCACAAGACAATCGGTATAATAAAGAAGAGCTTTCACAAATAAATAAAAACATTACATTAATTCAATATGCCATACATTAGAAATAAGAAAACATAAGTAATAAAAGCTGGTATTTTACTAACTACTGTCATATTTTACGAGGAGTCCCATAGATCATTTATTTCACATGATGTGGGAATAGTACCAGATGCACAGACAATAAAGCTGGGCGTAAGTTTGAAGTCAGTGTTCACTCTCTCTGTACAAAGGTAACTATTTAAAAAGCCAAGTCTGAATTACCCTTAGTGAAAGCTCCAAATTTTCTGCTCCCCAGAGTTCCATGTCCTTGTCGTACTGCCCAATCTCATTAAAATAATGTCTATTTATAGCAAAAATTCCTCCAGCCATTGCAGGTGACCTAAAAAGGGCATATAAATATTAAACAACAGATTTGGTCATTCCAGATTTTTTGGCAAAATTATATTGAATATTAGCAATAACATAAAAACTAGAAAACAGCAGTACTGATCCCGAAATTGTTAACTTTATATTTAGGTATATAAAATTAGTAAATTGAAACCATAACTGCCTAAAAGTACGCAGTAACTTTTCCAAGATTTATTTATTTATTTTAGAGAGAGAGCACTAGGGGGGTTGGGAGGGGCAGAAGGAGGGGGAGAGACAAGCTCAAGCAGACTCCGCCTGGAGCATACACCCCCACATGGGGTTTGATCTCAAGACCCTGAGAGCAGGATCTAAGCAGAAACCAAGAATCCCACAATTAACCAACTATGCCACCCCGGCGCCCCTGCAGTAATTTTACTTTGCTCTCACCGAATTGTGTAATGACATATTCTAAATGTTGTCTTCTTCTTGGGAGGGGCATTATCTTTAGAATTTGAGTTTCCCCTGGGGACAACCATTGAATTGGGTATTAGAGTTTACAAATGTCCCTTTCTAAGCACATTAAGTGAAGTATATTTACTTTCTGGAAAACATAATGTTACAAAGCATCTTTCTTTGGTCCACCAACCACAGGGCCCAATAACACCAAAGTAAGTAGTTTGAAAATGATTACATGTTCATCTACTTATTCATTTTCTTTAAAGTATGTATTAAACACCTATGATGTGTTAGAGATAAATTAGTGAACCAACAAGGTCCCAGCTCTTGTGTGGGGGGCAAATGGGGAAAACAGGAACACAGTGTGTTGTAGTGGTCCCAGAGCAAGAGGATGGGATTGTGGATAAGGGTCCAGAAGTGAAGGTAATGAGATGTGATCCAAGTCCTGATGTATTTTGAAGATGGAACCAGCAGATTTGCTTATGAGTGGGATGTGGGTGTAGGATGAAGAGACAAGTGAAGGCCAACCCCATTCTGGCCTGGGTACCTGGAAGGTAGAGCTGCCATGCACTGAGATGGGGGTGCTGGGGGGCGGGAGGCGGGAGGTTTGGTAGAAAGATTCCGCGGGGGACATGTTTGAGATGCCGAGTCAGCATTCAAGCGGAGATGCCATTAGGCAGTTGGATAGAAGAGTCTGGCACTCTGCGAGCAGCCAGGGCTGGAGACAGAACTTCGGGAGTTCTCAGCGTAAGATGGACGAGAAGCACTTCGTGAGTGTGGGGAGGTGGAGAAGAGGATCAAGAACTGAGATTGGAGAGAAGTCGAGAACTCAGCAAAGGAGAGGGGAGAGAGCAAGCAGGGGTGGAGGGGTGACAGAAGGAAGACCTGGAGACTGTGCTGATCTGGAGTCCAAGGGAGGACATACAGCGTCCGATGCATGTGGCATACAACATCTACGGCAATCAACCGTTTATGGTATCAGTAGGGCCTTCAGGCAACAGTAGGCTCTTAGTAGTTAAGTTTCTGGGGAGTCAAAAGCTACATTTGGAGTTTTGACTGCACGGGGTGGTGAGTGTGGCTAACTCCGTGTGGCTCAAGGCGAACTGTATAACACATATGACATGTACAATATATATTCTATAAATGATTGTTATCATGCTAAGTTTTTTATGGCTTGACTTTTTATTTAGCATATTGTGAGAATTTTCCTTTACGGTAATTAGCTTTCAAAAAAATTTGAATATACTATTCTACATAAATGATTATAGGATATAGAATATAACATTCTATAAAAATAGAATATTCTGCAAAACATAATTATAGTTTTTAACCATTTCACTATTGAACATGTATGTTGTTTTTATTTTTTAACCAATATAATTGTCGCTGCAAAAGATGTCTCTACTTACTTCTCATTAACTCCTTAGAGAAATATTTCGAGAAGTGGAATTATTGTATTGAAGAATAACATCTATAAGATTTTTAGTGTCTATTAATGTATTAATTTAATGTATAGTAATATGTCAAATTGTTTTCAAAAGCATGTATGACTCTATCTACACTAATAGTGTATTAGAATTGCAAAAATGTTACTACTTCACAAATATCAGGAATAGTTTCCCGCTTGAAATTTTTAGAGCCTAAAGCATGCCTGATATGTGATATATGGAAATATTATAAAATTACATCATTTTTTAATAAATGGGATACTGCAACTACTTCTTACTAAAAGTAACTTTTTTTAAATTCAGTAAGTTCATTTTGAGAGGAACTCCAAAGACTGATGCTTTCTGAGTAAATCAGGATTTTTATATATTAAACTTTATGCAAATGAAGTGTATCTGTATTCTTTTTCATTCTGAAGTTTGTGAGAGTGAGGGAGCCACCAGTTATGCTGACCACTCCCCTGTGTCAGGCCCCAGGCTCCGTTCTTTACAAGCACGGGCGCATTTAATCTCCTCAACAATCCAGACAGGTCTGTATTTTATTATCATTGTCGTTTTATAGATGAAGATAGTGAAGCTGAGCGAGGTTAACTGTTGCCTCATTGCACAAGTCCAGGGATGCCAATCACCTATGGTCTCTGCAAACAGGCCCTCCTGTGTGCAGTACACAGCCTATGCAGCTGTACGCAGCAGTCCTGAACAGCTAACAAGTGATGGCTGGAGCAGAGCAAAGATCAGAGCTATACAGCGTGGAAGGTGCGTGACGCAATCTATTACCCTAGAAAAACAAAGGAAAGACATTTGGTGACACGTGCAAAGGAGGTTTTTAAGAAAATTAATGTAGCAACAGAGAGACTGACAGAGGGAGGGGGGCCTGCAGGCCAGCTTGTCCCTTACAGTCCAGAGTCTAAGTCTGTGGACAGGCAGAAAGATGGACAGACGTCCTGGGAGAGTCATCACAAAGGCTGAGTTCCCCGAGCTGGTTAATCACTGGGTCAGACTAGGCAGTGGGAGACCGCAGCCACGCTTCACGGCCACGTCGTATTCCACTGTGCTCCCAGCATCAAGTACTCAATAATCTTCCAGTTATTCCTTCTGATTCTTAGAGAGTCGTTATTTCATCCTTGAATTCGGAGGCCAGGTTGCATCCCAGGAGTAAGGGGCCGAGGGCAGGGGCAGGTACTGGGACCAAGGGAAGTAGTAAAGATTTGGAACACCCCTCTGCGGACTGAGTACTTAATGGGAGGCAGAGCAGCATGGAGCTGGAGATCATCGACGTACAGAAGCATCAGCTCACACCGCTTCAAGGAACAAAGAAAACAGATGGTGGACTTGGTCAGACTTGGAGGCTTGCAGGCTACTGCGGCAGGCTGAAGATATTAGCAAGAAGAGCAGTGAACTTATAGATCAGAAAGGCCACAGAAGAACAACGAAATCAGCGGGATGCCTGGATGGCTCTGTCGGTTAAGCATCTGCCTTCAGCTCAGGTCACGATCTCAGGGTTCTGGGAGCCCCACACTGGGCTCCGTGCTTAATGGGAGACTGCATCTGCCTCTCCTGCTTCTGCTCTCCCTCCTTGTGTTCTCTCTCTCTCTCTGTCTCTCTCTCAAGTAAATAAATAAAATCTTTAAAAAACAGAGAAGAAAGAAACCATGAGGGGTGAAAACAGAAATCAAAGAACTGGAGATCCTGATGGTGTGCGGGGTTAGGTGTGAGTGGAGCCTAGCAGGAAAATATTAGGAACATCTTAGGCTGTGGCCCAAGAGACAGATATCCAGTATTTTAGAAGATGGAAGGTCAGGACGTGGCTATAGAAATAATAATAGCTAACAATGATGAACATTGATGTAGTACTTACCGTGGACAGATAACTGTTCTAAGCTTTGAAATACACTAAGTGATTCTCGTAACAACCCTGTGAAGTATGATGAACCTCCACACTTCACATGTAAGGAAATAATAAGATGCAGAGAGGTTAAGTGACTTGCACAAGGTCCTAGAGCTCCAGCTAAATTAAAATGGAGACAAAGATCAAGGACTTGCTAGGCTACAGTGTTAGAAAATTTACTTGTGTGATTTGTAAAACAAAGAGGTTATTAGTAGAGGAAGAGGAGGAGCTGGGCATCAGTTATCAGTAAATGTTGGGGAGCGACCTAAAGGAAGTCTTTTCAGAAATAGCTTCATTGATACAGTCAAAAGCCACAACATCAAACTACTCTCATTTAGAAATACATTTTCCAGGGCACCTGGGTGGCCCAGTTGGTAAGCGACTGCCTTCAGCTCAGGTCATGATCCCGGAGTCGTGGGTTCGAGCCCTGCATCAGGCTCCCTGCTCGGCAGGAAGCCTGCTTTCCGGCTTCTCCCTCTCTCACTCCCCTTGCTTGTGTTCCCTCTCTAGCTGTGTTTCTCTCGGTCAAATAAATAAATAAAAGCTTTAGAAATACATTTTCCAAGACGAATAATCCAGGAAAATTGTATTCATCTCTATAAAATTACAGATGAAAGAGCATTTAGATAAATGTTTTCTATATGAATTTAGCAAAGACATCTACTTTTTGTGGCTACCCACAGTGCTAGCATTTTGTTCACTGACCACATAAAATTTGCTTCTGAGAACCAAGTCCACATTCTAAAGACAGACACCTGAGACTAGAGGGACACCATCCATGGCAGTGCTCTTAACTGGGGTGAGATGCTCATTTCCAATCAAAGAAACTAAAAACCTACCAAATTCTTATTATTACAGACTTCTAGAAACAAGGTAAATAACAAAATACTTCTCTTCATTAAGCCCAAGAAATTGAAAGGATCATCTCTGAAATCCTCTTTCTTTCCCCAGATCCTAATACATATTCCCATAGCCTAAAGAAGTCTCCTACCGGATGGGTCTAGTGGGTCCTTCTGGTCCATCCATCTCATAAGAGAAAACATTATCCCATTTAAACTCTAGATGCCAGTTGAAAGCACCCCTTACCACTGGAGAGGGCCCATACTCTAGGGTCTCATAGTTAATGGGGTCTATCAGAGGACACACCACCATTTTGGGGTCCTTGGCAATGGCGTGCAGCAAGGGCTGCAGCCACACATGATTCACTTCGCAGTGGCTATCCAGAAACACCAGAACATCCCCTGGGGAGGCAAGAATAGGTTAGTGTTAGCGCATATGGATGAGACAGCCGACAACCCAAGTCAAAGTTCAGTACAAGGAGTTTTTGTTAAGCATTTACTGTATATGTTTGGCTTTTACGGGGCTTCCAGATTCGCTGGGGGTGAGTGGGGACTAGAAACACATACTTTATTTTGTATCCTATCATGCACCATGATGTGTCATAAATGTTCCGAAGAAGCTGGTGAATTGTGGGCTTGAGGGTGGTTTGGGAAAGATTCCTAAGAAGCAGGTGGAACTGAGTTGGGCTTTAGTTTAAAAAAATTGTGCCAAGTATTTTTGCTCTTGAGTTCAAGCTTTAATGAGCGTCTGCTTAGAGAACATGGGGGAAACTGGCATGGCCAAATGAAGAATACATATTGTTAAAGTAACTTACTGGGCTCAAATTAGAAGAGACTTCAAAATTTAGGTGCAGAGTTTGGATAAAATCATAGGGAAGTTTGAGTCCATGGTGGATCAGAAGACTTAATATTATTAAAGTGGTAATAATCTCCAAACTAATCTATAGATTCAGGGTAATTCTTATCAAAATCACACCTGGTTCTTTTGCAGAAACTGATTCTAAATTTATACAGAAAGGCAAGGAAGCCACATTAGCTAAAATGATCTTGAAAAAGAACAAAGTTGAAAAAGAACAAAGTTGATGGGGCGCCTGGGTGGCTCAGTGGGTTAAGCCTCTGCCTTCAGCTCAGGTGATGATCTCAGGGTCCTGCGGTCGAGCCCCACATCTGGATCGGGCTCTCTGCTCAGCAGGGAGTCTGCTTCCCCCCCTCTCTCTGCCTGCCTCTCTGCCTACCTGTGATATCTCTCTCTCTCTCTCTCTCTCTCTTTCTTTCTGTGTGTGTCAAATAAATAAATAAAATATTTTTTAAAAAAAGAACAAAATTGAAACAAAGATTTTAAAACCTACTATAAAGCTATAATAATAAAACAAAATGAAACTGGCATAGGGATAACAAAGAGACCAAAGGGATAGAATTGAGAATATAGAAATAGACCCAACATCTGTGGTTAGTTGACTTTTGACAAGGCTGCGCAGCCCATTCAGAGAGGGAAAGAATTAGTCCCTTCAATGAATGGTGCCAACGCATCCGGGTAGCCACATGAAATAGAGGGGCGCCTGGGTGGCTCAGCTCGTTAAGCGTCTGATTCTTGATTTCAGCTTAGGTCTTGATCTCAGGGTCATGAGTTCAAGCCCTGTGCTGGGTTCCACACTGGGCATGGAGCCTACTTAAGAAAAAAGAAAGAAAGAAAGAAAAAGAATGAAGTTGGGCCCTCTCACGGCAAACACAAAAACTAAGTCAAATGAATCACAGACCTAAAAAGGTCAGAGCTAAAACTATTAAACTCTTTTTTTTTTTTTTTTTTTTACAGAGAGAAACACAGCCAGAGAGGGAACACAAGCAGGGGGAGTGAGAGAGGGAGAAGCAGGCTTCCCACCGAGCATGGAGCCCGAAGTGGGGCTCGATCCCAGGTCTCCAGGATCATAACCTGAGCCGAAGGCAGTTGCTTAACCAACTGAGCCACCCAGGCGCCCCAAAACTATTAAACTCTTAGAAGAAAACAGAGGCATCCATTGCTGACCTCAGGTTCAATGACTTCTTAGATATGACATAAAAAATACAAGTGACAAAAGAAAAAATAAATAGGACCTCATCAAAATTAAAAACCTTTGTGCTTAAAGAGACACCATAAAGTTGAAAACGACATCCACAAAATGGGAGAAGTTATTTGAAATTCACACATCTGGTAAAGGACTTATATCCAGAACATATAAGGAACTCTGACAACTCAACAATAATAATTTTAAAAAGACAACTTAATTTAAAAAATGGGCAAAAGAGGAGCACCTGGGTGGCTCAGTCAGTTAAGTATCCTACTCTCGATGTTGGCTCAGGTCTTGATCTCAGGGTTGTGAACTCAAGCCCCATGTTGTGCTCCATGGTAGGTGTGGAGCCTACTTAAAAAGGTTGGGGGCAAAGGATTTGAACAGACATTCTTCCAAAGAAGATATACAAATGCTGATAAGCATATGAAAGGTACTCAACATCTTTAATCATTGGGAAAATGCTAACCAAAATCACAATGAGATAATACTTCATATCCACGAGGATGGCTATAATCAGAAGGGCAGTCAATCACAAGTGTCAATGACATTGTGGAGGAATGTGAACTCTTGTCCATTGCTGAGAGCAATGCAAAATGTTGCAATCTCTTCCAAAAATTATGTGGCAGTTCCTCAAAAGTTAAGCATACAGTTGCCATACAGCCCCCAACAGTCTACACCTAGGTACACAAATACCTAAAAGAAAGAAAACTTAGGTATATACAAAGTCTTGTACATGAATGCTATAGCAACATTCTTCCTAAGAGTGAAAGAGTCATAACTCAAATGCCCATCAATGGATGAACAGATAAACAAAATGAGATATTTCCACATAATGGAATATTATTTGTCAACAAAAGGGAATGAAATACTGACCTATGCTATGACATGGATGAACCCTGAAAGCATCATGCTAAATGAAAGGAACCAGTCAAAAGAGACCAGATATTATATAATTCCATTAAATGAAATGCCTAGAATAGGTAAAAATCTATCTGTACAGAAGGTAGATTAGTGCTTGTGGAGGGTCTGGTGGAGGGGAGGGGGAATGGGAGGAGAGGTGATGGCCAGTGACTGCTAATGCATATGAGTTTCTTTGTAGTGGGGAAAATATGTCCTAAAACTAGGTTATGGCGATGGTTGTCTAATCCCATGAATATACTAAAAAACACTACATTGCATACATTAATGGGTGAATTGCATGTGAATCATATCTCAAAGAAACCCACTAACATCCTTAGGAAAGAAACAGTACATCCTTCACATTTTAATCAAAGTACAATTATTCTTATGTGTACTTCACACGGTATTTTAAAACATTAAAAGTGGTACAAACTTGAGCTCAGCTCAGCTCACTGGTTTCTTTTTTTTTTTTATTTATTTGACAGAGAGACAGAGAGCAGGAGAGGAAACACAATCAGGGAAAGTGAACACAAGCAGGGGAAGCAGGAGAGAGAGAAGCAGGCTTCCCCCTCCCCAACAGGGAGCCCGATGTGGGCTTCATCCGAGGACCCTGGGATCATGACCTGAGCGGAAGGCAGATACTTAGCAACTGAGCTGCCCAGGTGCCCCTCAGCTCACTGGTTTGTTATCTACCTATCCCAAATGGCATCTACATGCTCACGGATGTTCTACTGACTTCCTGAATAAGCAAGACTCTTTGGAAGAGCCATGTTATTTTGTTCCTTTTAATCCACAGGGAGGTCTGGCCCTTTCTCTGCCCTTGGTTACAAGCCAGAGCAGATCCAAGACTTCCCAGGTTACTCTTTGGCCAACTGAAAGTCTCATAGTCACTTTAAGTTGGAAACCACTGTCTCAGTTCCCATGTTACAAGGCAAACTTGCCAGACTGCCTGCAGAACCCTTTCCCGCCCAGCTAGGGGAACGCGCGAAAACGTGTTCAACATCATTCGTCATTAGGGAAATACAAATCAAAACCACAATGAGGTATTACTTCTATTAGAATTTCTGTTATTAAAAGGACAAGAAATAAGCATTGGCGAGGATATGGAGAAAAGAGAATCCTTGTGCACCGTTTGCAGGGATATAAATTGGTGCAGCCACTACAGAAAATAATATGGAGTGTCCTCAAAAAATTACAAAATAGAACTACCATCTAATCCAGCAACTGCACTTCTGGGTTTACATCAGAAGGAAATGAAATCGTTATCTTAGAGAGTTATCTGTGCTCCCGTAGTCATTGCAGCATTAGTTACGACAGCCAAGACATAGAAACAACCCTAAGTGTCCATCAACAAATGAAGGGCTGTACACAGTGGGATATTATTATCATCACATCAGCTCTAAAAAAGAAGGAAATCCTCCCATTTGTGACATGGATGGACCGTGAGGGCATTATACTAAGTGAAACAAGTCAGAGAAAGACAAATACCGTGTGATCTTACTTACATATGGAAACTACAAAAGACCCTGAACTCTTAAATTCAGAGAACAGGTTGGTGGTTGTGGGGTGGGGGGTGGGGGGTATGATGGGTGAAGGTGGTCACCAGGTTCAAATTTCCCGTTATTAAGATAAATAAGTCCTGGCATGTAATTTGCAACATGGTGATGTAGTTAACAAGACTGCGTTGTGTATTTGAAAATTGCTAAGAGAATAAATCTTAAAGGTTCTTACATCACAAGGGAAAAAAGGTAACTATGTGAAACAAGGAATGCTAACTAGGCTTACTGTGACGACCGTTTCACAAAACATACACGTATCACATCATTATACTGTAAACCCGACATGAACACAGTGTTGGATGTCAATTATAGTTCAATTTAAAAAAAAAATCTCTTTAAAATTACACCTACTGAGGGCGCCTGGGTGGCTCAGTGGGTTAAGCCTCTGCCTTCGGCTCAGGTCATGATGTCAGGGTTCTGGGATTGAGGCCCATGTCAGGCTCTCTGCTCAGTAGGGAGCCTGCTTCTTCCTCCCTCTCTGCCTGCCTCTCTGCCTACTTGTTATCTCTGTCAAATAAATAAATAAAATCTTTAAAAAAAATTACACCTACTGAGATTGAACTTTTTTCAGGCGATTAGCCATTTGTAAATGAAATGTTTATATGCCTTGCCCATTCAGGTGTTGGGAGCCCTGGGTTTTTTTTTTTTTTTTCTTTTTTTAATGGCTTTGTAGATACACTTTACATGCTGAGAATATTAACTTTTTTCCTATGGACATTATATTTATTCCCCTAGTCTCCTGTTATTTATCATTTTTTGTTCACAACAAGTTTATTGTTTTGGTGGTCAGCTCTGTCCTTTCTAGGTTTTAAAGCTTTGAAATTTCTTCATTATTCATTGAACAGGTGAGTACTGATCTAGGTGTTTTTTTTTTTTTTTAAGATTTTATTTATTTATTTGACAGAGAGAAACACAGCTAGAGAGGGAACACAAGCAGAGGGAACGAGAGAGGGAGAAGCAGACTTCCCGCTGAGCAGGGAGCCCGATGTGGGGCTCGATCCAGGGTCTCTGGGATCATGACCTGAGCCGAAGGCAGACGCTTAACCAACTGAGCCACCCAGGCACCCCAATGTTGTTGTTTTTTTTTTTTAAAGATTTTATTTATTTGACAGAGAGAAACACAGCCAGAGAGGGAACACAAGCAGGGGGAGTGAGAGGGAGAAGCAGGCTTCCCGCGGAGCAGGGAGCCCAATGTGGGACTTGATCTCCGGTCTCTGGGATCATGACCTGAGCTGAAGGCAATCACCCAACCAACTGGGCCACCCAGGCACCCCCTGATCTAGGTTTATACTAATTTAATGATTTGGTTTTAAAAGCTAAAATGAATGATATAGCTGGAATTTATCTGGATTATGGTATGAGATAAAGATTAAACATTTTCCCAAATAATTGAACCACAACCACGAGAGCAATGACAGAGGCCCTTCTTCCCATACTGACCTGTGTCTTATTCATTGTGTGTAGTATGTGTACCCTTGGCATTTAAAGATTTTCATATTTCAACTTCTGACAATTTTAATGATCCAGGAAGACCACAGGTGTAGTATCTTAAGTTGCAAAAGAATTTAAAATTGTCCTGGGTACAATATAAAGCTTTTCCTAATTCTAATTTAAACTGGGAAGCCAATGGGCACAGGCTTCCTGCCACCTCCATTCCAATGAACCATACTGTTTTTACACTCATCCCAAAGCACTTTATGGGGTAATTTACACACCATCATGAGAACAACACAGCATGGAATTCCTCTTGGCAGAGTCCTACACTCACAAGAAGGTTCCATGGGAATCTCAAGTTTACTGCCAGGAAATGGAGCATTTCTTCTGCATCCGTTGGCCTTGGTTAGAGGAAGGAGAATGCTCGTTCACATTCACGGAGATAGCCTGTTAGACGTAATTCATCTGAATCCCATCTAACCCCAGACTGGCATCTTCCCAGATGAAGCCAACTTCTCCATAGGGCCTAGAGTGAGGGGCATGAGGTCAAATGCACCTGATAAGGACCGTTCCCTGCCTTCCTCCAGGGAGTGTGTGTGGGAGGTTCCAAGGACCCCTGATGGTGCACTCCACCTTCCCTGCAGGGAGGCTTGCTGGATGCCTTCCATCCAGGGGCACTCTCTCAGGGCATGGCTGCTTTTAAAAGGCAACAAACAGGGGCGCCTGGGTGGCTCAGTCGTTAAGTGTCTGCCTTTGGCTCAGGTCATGATCCTGCAGTCCTGGGATCAAGCCTCACATTGGGCTCCCTGCTCAGTGGGAAGCCTGCTTCTCCCTCTCTCACTCCCCCTGCTTGTGTTCCCTCTCTGGCTGTGTTTCTCTCTGTCAAATAAATAAAATCTGAAAAAAAAAAGACAACAAACACCTGGTCAGCCTCACAAAGGCTCCTCCTCCTTTCTTTCCTTTCCTTTTCTGCCTTTCATTAGTTTCTACATTTTTTTTACATTTAACAATAGCTCGTTATATTTCATTTATTTTAAATAACATTAAAATATTCTCGATTTGGTCTCTGAAGCAGTCATTTTAAAGGTGTTAAAATGTTTGCTTTGCTTTCTTTTCTTTTTTTCTTGTAGGGGGAGCTAAGCAAGGGAAGGGGCAGAGGGAGAGAAATGTTGGGCAGGCTCTACACCCAGCACGGAGACCGAGGGGGCTTGATATCATGATCCTGGGGTCCCTATCTGAGCCGAAGGTAGATGCTTAACCGACTGAGCCACCCAGATGCCCCAATTTTAATATTTTCATATTTTTTATTTCATAGTTTCATTTCACAACTTTCAGTTATAAGACACATGTATATAAAAAGGGAGATAAAAGATATATGTAGAGCTCAACGACATATCAGAAAGTAAACACAAATATAACTATCACTTAATCAAAGCTTAGAACATAGTTAGAATCCTAGGATCTTGTGCTCTCTGAGTCCTACTGCCTCCCATTCTACACTCTCAGTTAACCAAAGGTTTACAGCAATAACTTCCTGGTTGTTGTTGTTGTTGTTGTTGTTTAGTTTTCCATCTAATTATGTGTCCATAAAAATACTGTAGCTTAGTCTTGTTGATTTTCCAACTTTATTCTTTTGCATTTAGCTTCTTTTGCTCCCTCAAAATGAGATGCATTCATTGGATCAGTTGGGTACAGTGTAGGCCCTTCATCGATATTAGAATAGTCTATCATTTGATTATCACCAGTCTGTCATCATCTAGTAAATCAATATTTCTGCATAACCGAGTAATTCCACTTCTAGACATATGCTCTATGGAAATGCTGTGCATATCTGCCAAGAGACAGGGACTCAAGGATTTGTATATTTGGTAAGAGCCCCAAAGAGAAATAACCTAAATGTGATTCAGCAGTAGAAAGGAAGGATAATTTAGCATAATCAAACAACAGAGCACATCAAGGCCTTTCAGTTTAATCACTTGTGCCACATAAGGTCCATTAGCAGGTTCTGGGGATTAGGAAACCTCCTTGGGGGAAGGCATTCTTCTGTCACCACACTAGACGACGACAAAAGTCTCTCCTTCACATCAGGCAACACTGCGAGCTCTCTCAACCTCATGCTAGATTTTAAGCTTCCGCTTGTAGGATATCAGCTGAAATCAACACCTCATCTCTGCCTTCTTGGCTGCTTGCTGACCGTCCAAACAATTTCAATGAAAGATCTTGTCCTGTGTTCTCACTGCCCCCTCCCAAGGCTGCACTGTATTTGTTTCCTCCAAAACCCTTTCTCCCACAGTGGACCACCCTCCTACCCTTTCCAAAGGTCCCTCATGTAAAGTAAGTTTCTCAACACTATTTTTTTCCACACAGTTCTCTTACAGCCTTCTTGCCTTAGGTAAACCTTGACTCTCCCTAGAAGATGGGGCTGGCGCCCATCGACACTACTGATAGGAAGCTCCTCCTTCTCCCCCCATGCAGCATGAATCCTTGGGTCCAGGGCAATACTGGCTTTTCCTATGTACCCATGGTTACTTCCAAACCTTACCGACTCTGCTCCCCTGTGGGTGGGCAGGGCTAACATCCCCTTTCCTTTAGATTCACACCATCGGATGATGGCTATCTCCTCATTTGCAAAGAGCCTGCCTTCTGATTCTCCCAATGGACTGTTCCCCCTCCAATCCCAGTGATTTCCCTTCATTCCCGGGGTGCACACACAGAGTTCACAGCGCTGGTTTATGGGCAACCTCCATCATGCCGTGGGCGGCGCCGCCAACCCAGAAAATGGCATGGGGCAACTAATATCAGGAAGAGAAATCACTCAGAGTAAGGAAGACGAGAGAGCCTGGTGTTTGCTATTTCACACCGGGCCGTTTGGAAAAGCCTCTCAGATCAAGCAGCGTTTCAACAGAGAACTGAGCAAAGTGGGCACGGCAGGTCATGAAGACACACGAAGAAAATTCGGGGCCAGGGGGCCATCCTGTGCCAGGGCTCTGAGACAGGAGTGTGGTCCGCGTGTGAGAGGAGCAGCAAGGTCAGTGCATCCGGGCTAGAGTGACGGGAGATGAGCAAGCGACAAAGGGTGAGCCACAGCGGGGACAGATCTGCAGGCCTGGACCGCAGTCACTTCGTGGTAACACAAATGCTAACTCCTCTGGAAAAGAACGGTTCTACACACAAGTACGCATCCACATCATGTGACAACCCATCTCCCCGCTCAGGAGGGTAGAATTTAGGTAAAGCCTATCTCAATAGAACTGATACAAATGAAGGAAAAAAAGAATAAATATGCACAGATAGCACATAGTGGGCACTGGATAAATCTTTGACTGGATGAGTGAACACGTGAATAAAGTAATGAGGGCTCCCGAGCTGCTGCCCACCCCACAGGACCCCATCGCTGCGAAGCCGGGAGCACGTCCTCGCCACCAGGTGGGGCGGGAAAATAAGGGTACCTAGCAAGCACCGACAAAACTGCCAGAAGTGGATGGACAGATCTAGAATCAGAGCGGAAGCCTGCAACATGACTTTACCAGATACTGACAGATCGAGTCAGACTAGATGGATGAGAATACAGAATACGTGAAAAACAAAATTAGAAATATATGGAACCTACACCCAGAAAGATACAATTTATTCTTTTTAAAAACACATACAAGTTTTGAAAGATAGACATAGCTTGAAGACAAAAAGTCTCAATAGAACAACAGGCCACAAATTCCAACCACAATAGGAATTAAGTCAGGAATCAACAATTACCTATGTTTGAAAACTTTAAAATTCACTCCTCAAAAAAAGTATCTGGATTGAGAGGAAACCAAAAAAGATACCAGTGCCTTGACAGTTTATAGGACAACTTTATGTAATTTTCCAAACACAGATAATCTGTTTTACGTATTAAGCAAAAAAAAAAAAAAAAAAAAAGGATGGAGGGACACCGTACAATTCATTCTGTAAGTCTAGTAAAGCAAAGTATAAGAAAACAGTTCAAAAAAACAAAAGTGTAAGCTGCTCTTACTTTTGGACATAGATGCAGTGTGTGTGTGTGTGTGTGTGTGTGTGTGTGTGTGTGTGTGTGTGTCTGGAGTAGGTATTTTAAGATAGCATGTAGTGAATCTAGGGTTCTATGGTCTAGGTTTCAAATCTAGGGTTTGAAAATTTTTAAAATAAAAAATGAATAAGACTTTCTCCTTAAAAAACAGAGCAAAAACACCCAAGACTCCATGGTAGTATTTTATGTGTTGATTTGTGCCCCTGCAAAGATATGTTCTGGTCCTAACCCCCAGTACCTGAGAAGGTGAATGTATTTGGAAATAGGATTGTTGCAGATGAAATTCATTAGGATGGGGTCCTGCTGGATAGGGGGGCTCTTAATCCAAGGGAGACGTGGAGACAGGTGGACACAGGAGGCCATGTGACCATAGAGACAGGGATGGGAGTGATGCCACCGCCTCTCAGCTCAGACTCCCTTCAAGGGAACAGGCTTGACAGTTTCCCAGGCTTTGGGATCTGCTGCAGTATTCACACCAATGCCCCCCATCCACCCAGGGGACTTGCAGCTAATGAGCACAGGGGGTGTGAGTGTGTGTGTGTGTGTGTGTGTGTGTGTGTGTGTGTCTGTGTCTGTGTTGGGGGTGGAAAGCCTGAGCTGGACTCCTCTCTTGGGCGGTCTGTGCTCTGGAGCTCCCCAAGGGACGGGCCACTGCACTGTCCCCATAAAGTCTTGCTCTCCTGGCTGCATGTACAGCTCCACCCCAATCTGTATCTGGGGGAATCCATCGTGTAACGGGGGCTGACATTATGGCCCCTGCCAAAAAATACCTTCCTTTTGGAATAAACAATCAACGTTTTAAAGCATCATGAGTACTGTTAGAGTCCAAAGACTCATCTGGCTTAAAGATACTTCTGGTCTTCTGTTTCTGCCAGAGGAGACTTGGAGGGGCCCCATGAGGACTATTTCTGCACGGGCAGGAAGGGTTCTGGGACACAGGTGTCAGGTCAGGTCCCGAATGAATGAAAGGCTCATACCTGAAGCACGAGAGGCTCCAATCAGCCTTGATCGGATCAGCCCCTCTCTCTTTTTGTTTCTTATTAATTTAATCTTTCCACGAAAAATTTCCAGGTGATGGTCTAGTTTCTCTTTTAAATCATCTGGGAAAAGCAAAAACAAAACAAAACTCAACTCCTGACAACGTATAAACTAGAACTACAGAGAATAAAACAACTTACCACAATTTTGACTAATTCCTAAAAACCATGGTTTACCACAGAAGTTCTAACTTTAAAAACTTCACCCTATGTGAGCAGGAGAAAGAAACAGGACTTGGCATTGAGGTCCCCTGCACATATTCTTCTGTGTTTCGAATGAAATACCTCTATTTTGGGCGTCTGGGTGCCTCAGTCACTGAGCGTCTGCCTTCGGCTCAGGTCATGATCCCAGAGACCCAGGATCGAGCCCCACATCGGGCTCCCTGCTCAGCGGGAAGCCTGCTTCTCCCTCTCTCACTCCCCCTCCTTGTGTTCCCTCTCTAGCTGTTTCTGTCAAATAAATAAATAAAAACCTTTAAAGAAAAAAAGAGAAATACCTCTATTTTGATAAATCACTGTTGAAATTTTAATCGGAAAAGCCTGAGTTGTGACACGCCAGAGCAATCCCACTGTCTTGCTCTCAGCTGAGCTTCTGACTCAGCAGCCACATGGGCGAAGTGTCCAACTGGTGGAGTCTCGGCTCTGTGCCGGGAGGACCACCCACCATGTTTTGCAAGCCCGCGGAGAGAGGGACGGATCCGTCACACAGCCCAGGGCCTGGTGCTCAAGGGTCCTGCGGATGGTGATGATGATGGCCAGTCAGGGAGGCTGGGCTCAGGCACCTCAGGGATCTTATGAACCTGCATCCAGGGGGCTTGAGGACCCACGGAAGCAGGCTATATTGTAATCTTGGCAGAAGACAGGATCTCCTGCTTTTAAAAAAGTTCCAGGCTCTCCCCACCCCTCACCGCCACTCATGGGCACAGTGCAGGCTGCAGGACGGGGCGGGCTTGCAGCCCAGAGGTCTGCAGACGCTTCTCCCACGCGTGGGACACCCAGGATCTCCGGGAGCCACAGCTGTGGGGGAAATACGGTGGGCCTGGTAGCGGCGACTGGGGATGTGATGAAGGGCTCGGCTTCCTCAGGAGATGGTCATGTTGTTGGCTTGTGCTCGAGGGGGCCCAGGACCCCAGGGCAGCGGCAGGTCAGCTCTGGACATGCCTCTCACGTAATTCATGGGTCCCCGGCCACTGCCGCTCAGGCTGAGTGGCCGCTGGGAAGACAAGCTGATGTTCGCACCGTTCTCCTGCAGCCTGCGTGAAACCACTGTGAACTAAAGCAGAAATTGAGCCCCATCAGCATACAGCACACCCTGTTGCTTGGGTTGTTTGAGCATGTGCTTGGGTCAGCAGTAGCCTCCCTGTTGGAGCAGGTGAAATCACGCACTGGGTGAACATGGACCGAGGAGAGGTCGTCATGTGTGTGGCAGCGTGCTCGGGGGCTGGGCATCAGTGGGGCATCAGTGGGGACTTCCCTGCGGCCTCAAGAACTTACAAGCGGTCCCCAGGGGCGCCT
>PITA01008860.1:0-29658 GCA_004023965.1 Spilogale gracilis | reverse complement strand
TAACCAACTGAGCCCCCCCAGGTGCCCTATCATGGCATGGTTCTGAAAGGCTTGGGGAGCTGTCCCATGGCCATCCTGGAACTGTATGACCACAGCAAGACCCTTGTCCTCCTAGGTGAGCAGTTCAACCCCACAGTCTAGCTGAAGGTCCCCTCCCGCTCCATCCCCTGCCCCACACGCAGCCAAATATGCGTCTCACTGCAATTGATGAGATGAGGGATGTGACCATCTCCACACGCGGAAACAGTGGCTCCTGGAGACATAGTGTCATCAGCGGTGGTGCCTGGCCACCGTGTGAGATTCCTCCACATAGGAGACATCAGCTTGAGCTATTCTTCCACCTTCCATCTAATACACCTACTAGAGTCACTTCTCCACAGGGGGCTCTCCGAGGATGGCCTATTCTCTACCCGCACCTGTTCACCCTCCTTCTGTCGCTCCTCTTTTCCTTTCCCAGCCTGCAGTGCATCAGACTCACAGGGGATTAGGTTAACTTTTAGGCAGGAAACCTCTGCAGGAACGGGTAGATTGCTTCTGCGGGAAATGGACCCCATGGGGACCTGTAGACTCCAAGAAATTTTTCGTTCATCTGGGTCCTCTGGGCTTGCCTCGGGTTTATAATTTGGTTGTAAAACAGAAGACTTATTTCAAATGCCAAGTGCATTCAATCAGATTTTGTACTAGAAGAACATGCACTTGGCTGCACGTGGTGGGACTGGAACTCTTTCATGAGGAGTGCCCGGTGATGCAGGAAGCTGAGCCTCTGACTCTTGGTTTCCGCTCAGGCCTGATCTTAGTTTACTGTCATGGGAACAGGCCCTACGTCGGGCTCCACACTCAGGGCAGACTCTGCTTTGGTTTCTCTCTTCTTCTCCTTCGCCCCTTCCCCCTTTCTCTCTCTCAAATAAATAAATCTTTAAAAAAATTTTTTTAAACAAAGAATTCTTTCCTGAGGAGGACTTGGGTCCCTCACTCCCCTGCACTAGGCCTGTTATAGCACTCCACTCCTCCACAGAAAATTCCAGCGGTGCCCTTCACAGGCTGTGTGGCCTTTTAGTAGCTCTGGTCTTATGTCTCCCCTCCCCCAACGCTACATGCACACACTACGTAAAGTACAGAACTATTCCCAACACACCACGTCACCTCCGGCCTCTGGGCCCTTACAGTGCTATTGCCTCTGCCTACAACACTCTTCCCCTCCTCCCCAGCTGGGTAACTCAGAGCTCGGTGTGGATGTTGCTTCTTCCTGAACGTCCTCCATGATCTCTGAAGACCAGGTTGGTCTTACACTGTCCCTACGGAAGCACTCACCACCTGTGAGCCCAGCAGCCCAGGATGGGGACCAGCAGACACCCCGCTGACGTGCCCACAGCACCTGCCTCCACACCCACCAAACGGAAAATGCCTAGAAAGGGTAAAGTCACACATGGGCCGCCAGAGATCACACTGCCCTCAGAGCAGATGACATAGGTGGACGGCGTTGTGTCTTACCAGAGTCACTCATGTCATCTACCAAAATGACTTCTTCTAGGAGGTGGTGCGGAGTGAGGTTTATGACACTGGACATAGTCCGAAACAAGGCGTTAAATTCCTCATTGTAGAAGCAAATAATCACGCTGGCAGTAGGTAGGTCGGCTGGGTAATATTTTTGAAGACACCTGCAGGCATCCATAAAAGGAAAAAAAAATCAGGGGTCTTGCCAAAGCACCTTTATTTGAGTTTTTCTTCTTTATTTCCTAAATTGACCATTATGAAAATAAGGTGCCAGTACAGTTGAAAATACTGAAATTAAATACAAAAGCTTCTTTACTTTCTTACGTTATTCTAATATTTTCTAAATCACTCCTTCTTTAATGTCGGCAATGACTGCTCTTCCCTGGAGACTCTCTTTGGCCATCTTATTTCTAGGTCGAACGTAGTATAAACATGAATTGTACCTATATTTTGGTTTCTATTATAAAAGTGCATGAATACACTTACACACACGGAAAGGTTCAAATTAACTTCATTGTACTATCTTCAAAGATAATCTTGTGCTGTAGTTTGTTGCAGCAAAGAAATGCAGTGGATGTGTTGTGACTGGATTTATTCCAAAGATTTGACAAAAATGTGTTCTATTTTTGTGCATGTGAGAGAAAAATGGGAGCTGAAGTCTAGTATTAGTTATTAGTTATTACTTATTGTTTGAATTGCTACATCTGGTTTATTTTTAAATGTATTTTGGTTGTAAATGACTGACCCACTAGAGCTAGCTTAAGCATAAGAAAGGGAAGTCTATTCAAAGGGGACCCAAATGTCTCACAGGACCTAGTGACAGGCAAGTCCCTGGAGCCTTCAAGAATGACTGGAGAGAGAGGGCTGAAAGTCACCTGGACACTCGGTCCATTTCTGTTCTTGCCTCTACAACTGAGAATAACAGTAACTATAACAACATCAGCCTCCCTCATAGGTTGGGAATGTTCAATTAATTAAAATGTCAAATGTTCAGAACGGTGCCTGGCAGATAGTAAGTATCACATCAGCCTCATTATACAGTTCTTATCCTCTCTCTGCAACCTGGCTTGTTTCCACTTCTTTATTCTGCAGAGTGGGAAGTGTGGCCAACATCAGCTTATCCCATGGTCCAGCACTCAAGCAGAAACTGACTTCCTCTTTCTAAAAAAGTTACAGGTGAGGATTCATCGGCCCAGCTTGGCTCAGGTGCCTCTCACTGGGCTAATGAACTATGGCCAGTGAGTGGGATCAAAACTGAAAGTCCCTATTCTCACTGCAACTTTGTGGAAAGAGAAGTGGGGCAGGAAATGCCAGTAAAGGAGGGAGTGGGTAGGGATGAGCCTAAAGGTATCCCGCACAGACCATCAGCGTATTCATGGGCAGGTGTCACCATGGAAGAGGGACTTGCCTGGTGAACATCTTACCCAACACTAGATGAAACTGTGCCTACCATGTAGAAGCTGCCATCATGCTCCAGGGAGGGGGTAGTGGGGTCCACCCTTCACATGGCTTCACAGAGACAAGGAGGAGGACGACCCCAGGCTTAAATTCCAGGAAGATCATTGAGTTCTCAAAGGAGTGGATGAGAGACACGGGGTGGGGGACGAAGGGAGGAGAACACAAGAATGAGGGACATAATGGTCAGGGTGGAATCTTGCTACTTAAGTAACCTCCCTAGCATTATATTCAGTCCTGGGCATATCATGTTAAGAAAACTGTAGATAAATGGAGTCCCTTTGGAGGAATGAGACAATGACAGTGAAAGGGCCTGAGACTACATCACACCAGGACTCTTAAGGCCCCTGGGTGTATGAGTTTCTAGTTGAAAAACGTTGCTGTGGTCTTTTCTGACCTAAACTTCTCTCCTCTAAGTAAGTAGTTTTTCAGGGTAAAAGAAACCTGGACAAGGCCCGAGTCTGGTGGTCTCTGGTTAGCTGCTCCACTCTTGACTGGTCATACAGATTAACAAGAGTGCAGTATAAAGCAGGACTGTTGTGGATTGAACTGTGTCTCCCCCAAGTTCATGTGCTAAAGTCTGAACCCCCAGTACCTTAGGATGTGGCCTTATTTGGAAATGGGATTGTTGCAGAAGCAATGAGGGAGATGCCATTAAGGTGACCCAGTCCAGTAAGACTGGTATCCTTGAAAAAAGGGGAAATTAGGGCAGAGACAGACACAGAGTATACTGGGTAGGAAGGATGGGTACCGGCTTACACACCTTGTGCAATAAGACAGGAGAAAAAGCGATAGGACTGGGGGCCTGTTGACTTGCTCCCTTTTGTGGGTTTTTAAATACATATATATATTCATGCCAGGTTTTCTGTGATTAACATTTAAAAGAAATGTGCACACTTATTCATCATAAAAGGTTAAATAGTCATTTTACAGTGCAAAAATCTGACAGCTTCTCTTTTAGGCAAGAGATTGAAGTAATTTCACCCCCAGTCACTTCACCTGTAATGGGACAAATGAACATCAAGTGTCTCCTGATGCGATGCTCTGAGGATGACACAAAATCACTGCTATGGGATTCCTAGCGAAAAGGGTGACTTGGATTTGATCTCAAGGAAATATCAGACTCAAACTGAGGGACATTCTAGAAAATAAGTGGTTCGATCTCTCAAAAAGTGTTAACAGTCATGAAAGAAAAAGACTTAGGAATGGTTTCAGAGGCGTAGTATTCCATTGTACATATGTACCACATCTTCTTTATCCATTCATCTGTTGAAGGGGACCTTGGCTCTTTCCACAGTTTGGTGATTGTGGCCATTGCTGCTATAAATATTGGGGTACATATGGCCCTTCTTTTCACTACATCTGTATCTTTGGGGTAAATGCCCAGTAGTGCAATTGCAGGGTCATAGAGTAGTTCTATTTTTAATTTTTTAAGGATGCCATGAAATGCTCCAATATCAGAATTATTGGAATCCCCGAAGAAGTTGAGAGAGAGAGAAGCCTAGAAGATAGAGTTGAACAAATCATGGATGAAAATTTCCCTAATCTGGGGAATGAAACTAATGTTCATGTCCTAGAGGCAGAGAGGACACCCCCCAAGGTCAATGAGGCCAGAAAAACCTCCAGGCACATAATTGTGAAATTCGTGAATCATAAAATCAAAGAATATGTCTTAAGGGAAGCTGGGGGAAGTGATCCCTTACTTAAAGAGGGAGGACCATCAGAATAACGTCAGACCTTTCCACAGAAACCTGGCAAGCCAGAAAGGGCTGGCAAGACATATTCAGGAAATTACATGACAAAAATATGCAACCAAGGATAATGTACCCAGCAAGGTTGACTTTCAGAATGGAAGGAGAAATAAAGAGCTTCCAGGACCACCAAAGTCTAAAAGATTATGCAACCACCAAGCCAACACTACAGGAAATACTAAGAGGGGTTCTATAAAAGAGAAAGGAACACAAGAGTGACACAGAACAGAAATTTACAGAGGTAATCTATAGAAACATGAATTTCACAAGCAACATGATGTCAATACAAACATATCTATCAATAATCACTCTCAATGTGAATGGCCTAAATGCTCCAATAAAAAGGCACAGGGTTGTAGACTGGGTAAAACGACAGGACCCATCCATATGCTGTTTACAAGAGACTCATCTTGAATCTAAAGACACTTCCAGATTGAAAGTGAGGGGATGGAAGACCATCTTTCATGCCAACAGACCCCCAAAGAAAGCCGGGGTAGCGATCTCATATCAGACAAATTGGATTTTAATCTAAAGACTGTAGTCAGAGACACAGAAGGACACTACATCATTTTCAAAGGGTCTATACACCAAGAAGTTCTAACAATTGTAAATATTTATGCCCCCAACATGGGAGAAGCCAACTACATAAGCCAACTGTTAAGCAAAATAAAGAGTCATATTGATACAAATACATTAATTGTAGGAGATCTTAACACATCACTCTCAGCAATGGACAGATCATCTAAACAGAAAATCAACAAAGAAACAAGAGCCTTGAATGACACATTGGACCAGATAGATCTCATAGATATATTCAGAACATTCCACCCTAAAGCAGCAGAATACTCATTTTTCTCGAGTGCACATGGAACTTTCTCCAGAATAAACCACACACTAGGTCACAAATCAGGGCTCAACCGATACCAGAAGATTGAGATTATTCCCTGCATATTCTCTGACCACAATGCCGTGAAACTGGAACTCAACCACCATAAAAAGTTCAGAAGAAAAGCAAACACTTGGAAGCTAAAGACGATCCTGCTCAAGAATCTGTGGATCAACCAGGAAATCAAAGAAGAACTGAAACATTTCATGGAAACCAATGAGAATGAAGATACATCGATCCAAAATCTATGGGATACATCAAAGGCAGTCCTAAGGGGGAAATACATAGCCATCCAAGCCTCACTCAAGAAAATTGAAAAATCCCGAATACACCAACTCTCATTACACCTTAAAGAACTGGAAAATCAACAAAAAATTAAACCAACCCCCCACACAAGATGGAAAATAATTAGGATTAGAGCAGAGATGAATGAATCAGAAACTAGAGATACAGTAGAACACATCAATGAAACTAGAAGCTGGTTGTTTGAGATATTTTTGCAATGAGTTTATAAGTCTGAAATTATTTCAAAATTGAAAAGTTAAAAGATAAAAAAATTAAATCAGAAGACCAAGCAACATAAAAATGTACTCTTTGAAGATCTGCCTCAAATATTTCCATAGCTAGTGAAAATAATCATGTGAACTTGATACAGCTGAAATGGAAATCCCATTTAATGGAATAATAATATTAGTATGAGAATGGCTGAAAATCTGCTTGGATCCCAATAGGAGTAGTCATCTCTCGAGTGTGCCACATCTTAAGTGATATCTAGCTACCTAGATGCTTTACTGATTCATGTATTTGTGGTTTAGAATGTTCGTGTTACACACAAGTCGCAAGAAGACACAGTGGGCCCCACTTTCTCCTGTTTCCTGGAGCTTGGATTTTTGTCTCTGTGTTACTGGAAGACATCTGTATTTCTTAAGTATTTCTCATTTGATTAAGGGAGACTATCAACCCTCTTGAGCTGGAAATCATCAGAACCATTAAGGTACACATGCTACAACATGAAGGAATCTTGGGAACATTATGCTACATGGAATAAGTCAGGCAACTATGGTATGATTCCATTTTTACAAGATACCTAGAGTAGTTAAAAATTCACAGAGACAGAAAGAACAATGGCGGTGGCGGAGGGACCAGAGAACGGGAAGAATGGGGAATAAGTGTTTAATGAATGAGTTTTGGAGATGGGTGGTGATGATGCTTATAAAGCAATGTGAATGTATCAATACCACTGAATTGCACAGTTAAAAATAGTGAAAATGGTACCTTTTACATTATGTCCAGTTTACCACAAGTTTAAAAAGAGGGCACCAGCACAAATGAGAACAATGAGAAAAAGGTAGATTTTGAATAAAAAATAGGTAGCTGTCTGAAGCATTTTGTATCAGAAAGATCCCTTTGGCCAAATGTCCTAACTGGTAATTTAAGAAAAAGAACCTGTGGGCAGTGAAATTCTTGTAAATCCCTAGAACACGTTCGGTGCAACTGGGGAAGGTGTTCTCTACGTGAATTACCTGACTCCAAGTTCTAAAAACAGGAAGACTTCTAATATGCCAAAATTAAAATCTGGTTAGTAACTGTTTACTTAAAAAGTTAATATGTATTCATTTATAAGCTTGTACAATGGAAAACTGTAAGACATTAGTGAAAGAAATCAAAGAAGACACAAACAAATGGAAAGATATTCTGTGCTCATGGGTTGGAAGAACCTGACATTGTTAAGATGTCCATACTACCCAAGGTAATCTACAGAGTCAATGCAGTCCATATCAAAATCCCAACAGCATTTTTTCACAGAAATAAAACAAAGAATCCTAAAATTTGTATGAGACCACAGAAGACACTGAAGTGGCAAAGCAATTTTGAGAAAACAAAAACAAAGCTGGAGGCATCACATGCCCTGATTTCAAACCCTATTACAAAACTTTGGTAATTAAAACAGTTTGGCATTGGCCTGAAAACACACACAGGTCCATAGAGAGTCCAGAAATAAAATCATGCATATGTGATTAATTATGACAAAGGAGCCAAGAATATACAATGGGGAAAGGATGGTCTCTTCAATAAATGGTGATGGGAAAACTGGACAGCCACATGCAAAAGCATGAAACCGGACCACTATCTTACACCATACACAAAAACTAACTTGAAATGAAATAAAGACTTGAATGTAAGACCTGAAACCATAAAATCCTAGAAAAAGACAGAGGCCGTAAGCTTCCTGACATCAGTCTTGGTGATGACTTTTAGATCTGGCACCCAAAGCAAAGGCAACAAAAGTATAAATACGGAAGTGGGACTATACATCAAGCTAAAAAGCCCCCACAGAGCAAACGAAATCACCAAAAAAATGAAAAGGCATCCTACTGAATGACAGAAAATCATGTATCTGACAAGGGGTTAATATCTAAATATATCTAAAATATATAAAGAATTCATAGAACTCAACAGCAAGCAAATAATTCAATTAAAAAACGGGCAGAAGATCTGAATACATATTTTTCCAAAGAAGGCAGACAGATGGCCAACAGGTAAAAGAAAAAGTGCTCAACATCATTCATGATCAGGGAAAGACGAAGCAAACCATATGAGATATCATCTCACCCCGGTATGGATGACATTGTCAAAAAGACAAGAAATAACACGCATTGAAGAGGATGTGAAGAAAAGCGAACCCTCATGCACTGTTGGTGCAGCTGCTGCAGAGAACAGTCTGGAGGGTCTTCAAAAAAATTAAAAAGGGAGCGGACTTAAGATCCCACAACTTCACTTCCGGGTTTTCACTTGAAGGAAATGAAAACACTAACTCAAAAAGATACGTCACCCCTCTTGTTCGCTGCAGCATTATTTATACTAGTCAAGACATGGAAACAACCTAACTTTCCATCAGCAGATGAATGGATAAAGAAAACGTGCTACGATACACACAAGGGAATACTTTCCGGCATAAAAGTGGATAACATCTTTCCTGAGAGCATTACACTACATGAAACAACGCAGAGAAAGATAAATACCGTATGATCTCACATGTGGAATCCAGAAACAAACAATAACTAAACCTCCCAAACCCAACCTCGTCAATACAGAGAACAGACTGGCGATGGCCAGAGGAAGGGGTCGACAAAACAAAGCTCCGGGATAAAATAGATAAGTCGTGCGGATGTGATATCCACGTGGTGCCTACAGATAACTACTATACTGCTTATTTGAAAGTAACGAAGAGAGCAGATCTTAAAAGTTCTCATCATACACGCGCGCACACACACGCACACACACACGCACACACACACACATTTTCTGTGACTATGTATGGTAGCCAATGTCATCTAGGCTTTCTGTGGTGATTATTTGGCCATATATATAAATATCAAATCATTAGATTGTATACCTGAAATATAATCTTGTATGTCAATAATGTCTCAATAAAAAAACGAGGATTAACATACATTTTATTCCTGGTGTCTGGCACATCTCTCTCACTGCCCAAGCTTTTACTGAGAATGGCATTAAATCCATATTTTAAAAATCCAGCAATATATTCTGGGTTTGAATAGTTAGAATCCTTACCTGCAAGAAAGGTTAATTATGGTCACGTAAGTGTAGATGTACTACTATCACTCTGATAAAGGATAATAAGAACAACTGCATCCTGAATTCGCTCCCTTTGCAATGAGCCAGGCATTTTTCTGGAACCCACACTACCTCCAGACGATAAGGCTAAAAGCAAAGCAGATTCCTCAGCAAAGTCCATACAACAAGACAGCCTTTAGTCATTCCTTCGGGAAGGAAGTGCTTGGTCTCCTTGGTCCCATCATGACTCACAGCTGTCATGTGAAATCATTGTAACTGAGGGATTTAGGAAAGGTGGGAAAGGAGAGCTAAAACCCCTCTCCAGAAATTCCATTGCAGAGAATAAAACAAGATGCCAGAGGCCAACCCAAACATACCAGTCATAAAAATAAATAAAGATAGAGTCAATTTCCTATTAAAAGATAAAAACGTGGGGCGCCTGGGTGGCTCAGTCATTAAGCCTCTGCCTTCGGCTCAGGTCATAATCCCAGGGTCCTGGGATTGAGCCCTGCGCATCAGGCTCTCTGCTCAGCGTGGACCCTGCTTTTCCCCCCTCCCGCTGGCCCTGCCTGTGTTCCGGCTCTCACTATCTCTGTCATAAATAAAAATAAAATCTTTTTAAAAAAAATATAAAAAACTTTTAGATGTCAACGAAGAAACAAAATATAATCAAAGACAAAAGCATGAGCTATAGTAGTTAAAAGTAAAAGAATGGTCTTAAGAATATAGGAGTCAAAATATCATTTAAAAAAAGTACAGAATTCATTGGAAGGAGCATCCAGAAGGTCATTTTATACTCACAGTAAGAATAAGTCACAATAAAGACTAAATAGGAAGGAGCTTGCAGACATCAAATATTGTTGCAGTAAAATACTTACGTTAAAATTATTGGAGATATCAATATATATTGCCACAAGTAAAGAGTAATGGGATATTTTAAGAATAGCTCTAGATCAGAGAAAAAGGAAGAACTTGATGAATGTAGTTTGTTATATTTCCTTGGGGGTTTATGTTTTTCTTTGTTTTTGAAGATCAACCTTTTTTCCCCCATGTCTATGAAGTACTTTCCAAAACGACATAAGAGGCTGTATTATATACAAAAGGGATTCTCTTCAAGATGCAGTAACCCCCTTTCCACTAGGCCCTCTTTCCTGCCCCTGAGAAATCCTGGACATGACACCACAGATAAGGAGGTTCTCTGGAAGGTCAAATAAGCTGGCAGATTCCTGAGGCAGACTTCAGGAATGGAGGAAGGACGTGGTGAGCTCCTGTTTTCCCTGTTACCACCCACAAATCCCAGACAGAGCTCTGTAGAAGACCCCACCAACACACACACACACACACACACACACACACACACTCTCCAATGAAAAGACAATCAAGAGATACCAACACGAAGATGAACCAGATGTCAAGTGATCTGCCCAGGATGCTAAAGGAGCCACCATAAACATGCTCAGGAACAATGGAAAAGGGAAGAACTCAGCAAAGAAATAGAAGTTATTTTTAAAAAAGGAAAATAGAGAACCAAAAGATACAATAGTCTAAATAAAAAATTCGCTGGGTAGGCTTAACAGCCGAGGGATGGCTGATCAATGGAATCTACCCAATTGGAACAAAAACAAGAAAATAACAGTCTCAGGAACTTGTGTATGGGACAACAAAAGAGCTGATCTTTGTATCATCAGAGTCCTGGAAGGGGAGGAGTCAGAGTGGGACTGAAAAAGTACTCTTGGAAATAAGGCTGGAGACTTCCCAAATTTGGGGAAAGTTGGCCATCTATGGACTCAGGAGGCTAAACAATCCCCCAAATTGGATAAACCAAAGAAATTCACAATTGAAGTTCATCATCATTGAACGTTTTCTTTTTTAATTAATTAATTTATTTGACAAAGAGAAACACAGCCAGACAGGGAAACACAAGCAGGGGGAGTGGGAGAGGGAGAAGCAGGCTTCTCGCCAAGAGCAGGGAGCCCAATGTGGGGCTCGATCCCGAGACTCCAGGATCATGACCTGAGCCGAAGGCAGATGCTTAATGATTGAGCCCCCCAGGTGCCCCAATCATAATTGAACTTCTGAAGACTGAAGACAAAGGACAACTCTTGAAAGCTGCTGGAGAGAAAAAAATGCAGGACTCATAGAAAAACAGTCTGAATGACTGTGGGTTTCTCATTTGAAATCATGGGGGAGAGAAGAAAGGGACAAAACATTTTTGAATGCTGAAAGAAAAGAATCGTTAACTGCAAATTCTATATCCAGCAAAAATATCCTTTGGGTATTATGAGAAAATGAAGACACTCCCAAGTGAAGAAAAACTAAGACTTTGTGACTAGCAACCCCCACCTTAAAGAGCAGCAAAACAAAGTTCTCTAAACAAGGAAATGATAACAGAAGGAGGCTTGGAACTTCAGAAAAGAAAAAAGAACATCAAAATGGATATAAATAGGGGTAAATATGATAGACTTATTAAGAAAATCTCATGAGTTTCTTCAACCATATTTGATTTTTGAAGCCACAATTATAATACCATCTGATGTGCTACTCAATACCCAAGACAATTATGTTTTTAAAATCAGGAGGCTAAGGAAGGGTTTACACTTTACTTGAAGTTGCAAAACATTGATTCAAGGAGACTATGGTAATATAGGTATATTGTATAACATATACAGCAACCACTAATGAAACCATACAAAGTAACCTTTAAAAAACATTATAAACAAATCAATGGAATTTTGAAAATGCTCAATGAACTCACAGAAAGATAAGAGAAACAGAAGATTGAGAAACCGAGGAAACAAACCAAAAACACAAAATGTCTGAGAAACTGACATAATTGTCTTAAATACAAATGATCTAAATTACCAGCTAAAAGCATGGATTAACAGAGTGGATTTAAAAAATGTTCCTACAATGTTCTATATACAAGAAATTTATTTCAGTGAAACATAGGTAGATTGATAATAAAAGGACGGAAAGGGATATGCTTGCAAATGTTAATCAAAAAAGCAGCTGGGGTGCCTAGCTGGCTCAATCAATAGAGCATGTGACTCTTGGTCTCAGGGTTCTGAGTTCAAGCCCCATGCTGGGTTTGGAGCCCACTTTACAAAAAGTAGGCTCTCTTAATATTAGATAAAATAGATTTCAGAGCAGAGAAAATCACTAGAGACAGAGATATTACCTTATGATAAAAGGTTCAGTGCACCAGTGAAACATGATGATTCCAAATAGAAACCCGTCAAAAAAAAACCAGTCTCAAAAAACATAAAGCAAAACCGAGTTAAAGTAGAACCTGACAAACCCACAATTATGGTTGGGGTTTTCAACACCCACTTTTAGCAACCGACAGAACTACTCACCCAAAACTCAGCAAGAATACAGAAGAACCAACAGGATCTAGTTGATGAGTACTGAAGAACTCTGCACCCAACCATAGCAAAAAAAAATGGTTTTTCCACGTGTGCGTGGAGCATTCACCATAGATGGACCATATTCTGGGTCATAAAACAAATCTTAAAAAACCCAGAAGAATTGAGATCACACAGAGTATATTTTCTGACTATAACAGAATCAAATTGGATGTCAGTAGTAAACAGGAGAAAATTATTCAAAGACTCTGAAATTAAACTATTTCCAAATAATCCAAAGGGAACGTCTCAAAGGGAATATAAAAATATAGAAAACTGAATGAAAAAGAAAATTCAACATATCAAAATATGTGCCATACAGCTGAAGCCATACTATTAAGATGTCAGTTCCCCCCAGACTGGGCCATAGAGCCGATGCAATTAAAAACACCAGCGGTCTCTTTTGAGGAAATTGACAAACTATTTATAAAACCTATCTGAACAAGCAAATCACCTAGAATAATCAAAATGATTCTGGAAAGAGTGAGAATAGAATTCAGAAAGGGACCCAACAAAAACAGTTCACTGATTTTTGAAAGATGCCAAGATGGAAAAAGGGAGATTTTTTCCAAGAAATTGTGCTGGACAAAATGGATATCCACACGGGGAAAATGAACATTGATCCTCACCTCCCATCACAGAAATTCTCAAAGTGGACCACAACCCTAATGTAAAATGTAAAGTAAAACCTAAAATCTAAAATTTCTAAAAGAAAACATAGAAGAGAATCTTTGTTCACTTGGCGTAGGCAAAGGTTACTACAGTAAAACATAAAAAAAAAAAAAGAACCATTCA
This sequence comes from Spilogale gracilis, assembly GCA_004023965.1. Taxonomy (NCBI): domain Eukaryota; kingdom Metazoa; phylum Chordata; class Mammalia; order Carnivora; family Mephitidae; genus Spilogale; species Spilogale gracilis. The sequence continues at coordinate 16,294 of PITA01008860.1, read as the reverse complement.
AGAAATTGGGATGAACTGAACATCAAAAATTAAAATTTTTCTTCTTGAATGACACCACTCAAAAGAGAATTAAAAATATACAGTATGGTGACTATAGTTAACAATATTATATCGTATACTGAAAGTTGCCCACACAGATCTCATCACAAGAAAAAAATTATGACTGTGCGTGATGGATGTGCGTGATGGATGTTATATGTCATTTTTTATATATGTATCAAATCATTCTGCTGTACTTCTAAAATGATGTTATATGTTACTTTTTATATATGGATCAAATTATTCTGCTGTACTACTTCTAAAGTGAATAAGGTTTTCTATGTCAAGTATGTCTCAATTTTAAAAAGAAGAAAAAGACAAGGCACAGATGCGAAAAATATTTGCAAATCCAAATTGAATCCAAAATAATTTTTAGAAGTCTTAAAAATCAGAAGACAAACCTCCGTATTTAAAAATGGACAAAGGACTCGAAGAGACACTTTACAAAAACAGATATACAGGTGGCCATTAAGTCCATGAAAAGGTGCACAAAATCATTAGTCATCAGGGAAATGCAAATTAAGGCCACAATGGTATCATTACTTGGCCATGAAAATAGCTAAAATCTAAAAAGCTGACCCTGTCAAAAGTTAGTGCAGGTTTGGAGCCCAGGGATTCTCTGCACTTAAGCATATACCTACTGTATATCCCATCTGTCCCAAACCTAAGAGAAAAAAAATATATCACACAAAGATTTATAACCCGTAGTCACGGCAGTATTGCCATTCATTCCGGAGTATCTACAAATACATTAAAAAATATAGAATAGGGGTGCTTGGGTGGCTCAGTGGATTGAAGCCTCTGCCTTTAGCTCAGGTCATGATCTCAGGGTCCTGGAATCGAGCCCCACATTTGGCTCTCTGCTCAGCAGGGAGCCTGCTTCCCCCTGTCTCTCTGCCTGCCTCTCTGCCTATTTGTGATATCTATCAAATGAATAAATAAAATCTTTAATATACACATATATATACAAGCTATATATATATGTGTGTATGTATGTGCGTTATATATATATACAAGCTGTATATATATGTGTGTATGTGTGTGTGTTATTTATATATAACATTATGGGGCGTCTGGGTGTCTCAGTCGTTAAGCGTCTGCCTTTGGCCTAGGTCATGATCCTGGAGTCTTGGGATCCAGCCCAGCATCCGGCTCCCTGTTCATCAGGAAGCCAGGAAGCCTGCTTCTCCCTCTCTCCCTCTCCCTGCTTGTATTCCCTCTCTAGCTCTGTAAATAACATCTTTAAAAAACCCCACATATATATGCAATATTGTATTTTGCTAGAGATCACACATAAAAGGAAGGGAAGAAAGACATTCATCAATTCAGGTTAATTACCACCTCTGAGGATAAAGAGAGGAGAGGAAGAGGGTGATGTCTTCAATGGTACCCGTTAATATCTATTTCAGTGAAAAAACAGAACACTATCTGAAATAAATACAGCAAACTATATTAAAAGGAACTGTTAAATTACATGATACATGCCCAATTTACTATTTTCTGCATAATTTAAAAATTGAACTGCTCTAAGAAAGACATTCTTTGCCTCTTCAAAATATTAGACTTAATGTATATTTTCTCCTTAAAGGGGCTAATAGAGAAAATCAAAATACTTACCCGATCTTAAGAAGGTTTTGTATTTTGCAGTTTCATATTCGTCAGGTGTTTCAAATCTTACACGAGGTCTTGGGATCGGCTTGGGGTCCCGGGTAATTTGCTGTCGCATTTGTTTCCCAAGAGACCAAGTTAATGCAGGCCCCTGGGCTTTCTTCTCCAAGTTACTCACATGATTACGGTGAATATATACACACACCAGAGTTGTCCAGATCCCAAATATCAAGGATCCGTAGAAAAAACACTGAGCTGTGACACCTCTCATTGTAAACCTATTATTTATGAAGATCCATTTCTAAATTTCCTAAGTTGGAAGGATTTAAGAGAATCTATATTAGATATCTCAATGATTCACAGACCATCAGCTTGGCTTAAATTCCATTCTCAGTGTCTCAAAAACAGGATCGTTATGATATGCATTTATCCATATAGTTGGAAAAGATAAAGTATATCTTGTTTTCTATTAGCAAAAACTCTTAAAACTGATCACTTAAGAAGATCACTTAACATCAAAATGTATAACATGCTTATAAAACATACACTCATTTAATGTAATTGGCATACACTCCTGAGCGTGCAGCTGAAGGAAATACAGCAAAAGCTGGTTTACTCATCCCTTTTTTATGCTCAATCCATCTTGGAGTTTTAATCTAAATATTTTAAAAATCTGATTCAACACCAATTCAAAAATATAAAAAAAAAAGTCCACAGGTCACATGCTGGAAGGAAAGTGGGCATAATAACTGGCCCAGCACTGATGGGACTGTGAAATGGTTTCAACATTTTCAGTCACCTGGTTCTGGGCAATGTACGCAAATAGTATGCTGCCATGTTTCCATTCCAGGAACACACCCTGAAGAGATGCTCCCCCGTTTCATGAGATCCGTGCAAGATGTTTACCGCATGGGACACCTGGGTGGCTCAGTCTGTTAAGCGTGTGCTCAGGTCATGATCCCAGGGTCCTGGGATGGGTCCCACTTCTGCTCCTCCCTCTGCCTCTGCCCCTCCCTCTGCTCATGTGCCCTCTGACAAATAAATAAATAAAATCTTTTAAAAAATGCTTACTGCGGTAACATTTATAATAGGAGCTACATGCAACTCAAGTTTCCCTCAATAGGAGAATTAATAAAGTGAACTGTTCCCTCAACACTGCAAACAGATGCACTGGGGCTAAAGTGTATCAATACTGGAAACACCACAGTGTTGCCCAAAAAGACAAGCAGGGTGTGAGGCTACCCACAGGCATATGGAAAACATGAAAAGCAGAGCAACTATATGGACACACTTGGAGGTAGCAAATGTTTGGGAAAACCCATGCGTGGAAGGGTCCACCAAGTTTGGGTGGGATTACCACCATGGGGAAGGGCACTGCGGAGGGGCGGGAAGAGTGCCCTACCATATTCTTAACACTTACCTTCATCTCTTAAGCAAATGTGGCAAAATTATACAGTTTGACAAGGCGTGATGAAGTGTCTACGGAGTGTTCATGATATTTTTCTATTTCCCTTTTGTTGGAAATATTTCCCAATTTATCAAAAAAGAAAAGTCTTAAGAGGCTTACTTTGGAGATAACAGATTGGAAATGTGCCTCTGTGCCCTCCCCCTCCTGACTCAACTGTGAATATAAACCAATCTAACAACTCTCCTGGGAAGAGAGTGCTAGAGGGACGGTCAATGCAGGGAGATTTCAGCGGGACTTTGGAAGACCCCAAGCCGCTGCACGCGAGGTAACACCGGGGAAGCAGGGACCCCACCCGCACAGGGAGAGGACTCTGAGCTGGAACCCCAGGGCTGCCAGGGCGGGGGGACCGGAGGTGCGGGACAGGTGCAGGGCCGGGAGGCTCCGGGAAAGGCCACGCGTTTATCACCCCTCCCCGGGCCTGAGTTTAAAGGAGGCCCCACAGGTGGCCCCTAATCCGAGGTCACGGAGTGTCCTGGTAAGAAGAGGGACACCTGGGGTGCATGCACAGAGGAAAGGCCACCTGTAAGCCGAGGAGAGAGGCCTCTGGGGAAACCGCCTTGATGTAGAACTTCCAGCCTCCGGAACCGACAGAGATAGACGCCTGTGGTTTACGCGCCGCCCCTCCCCCACCCCCAGGGCGTGGCATTCTGTTACAGCAGCCCCAGCGGACTGACCCAAATCCCAAGGAGTGACCTAGGCGTTTGAGAAAGCCTCCAGAAGGGCAGAAAATACACTCAGAACCACAAAAGGGGAACAAATAAATGAGCGCTTTCGAAAAATCAAAACACTGATTCTGGTTGCTCACAGTCAAGATCCTACACTCATAAAAGCAGGGAAACCCGCTCTGGAAGAGAAAACATTCCAGAGCAAAAAAAGAAGGTTGCTGAAAACTAAAACATGATTGGGAAAATTTTAAACAAAAAAATTATGAGTTGGAAAATAGTGTGAAAGGAATATGCTGGAAGGCATAACAAATGACATAAGGGAAAACGTTAAGGAAAACTGGAGAGATGCGGGACTTCATTCCAGGAGGTGTAACATCTAACTAGTAAAAAGAGTTCCAGAGGGTGATTAGAGAAAAATGGAGGACAGAAATTATTAAATAAATAATATGACTACTTCCCCCCATAACTAAAAGTGCTCACGAAATGCCAAAATGCAATGAATGTAAAAATATCGAAAAAGCCCCAGGTGCAGAACAAATGGTTGACATATAGGAGGAGTTTCAGAAGGATATCAAACTTCTTAACAGCAATACTGTCTTTTTTTTTCTTTTAAAGATTTATTTTTTAAGATTTTATTTATTTACTTGACAGAGAGAAACATAGCTAGAGTGGAAACACAAGCAGGGGGAGTGAGAGAGGGAGAAGCAGGCTTCCAGCTGAGCAGGGAGCCCAATGCGGGGCTTGATCCCAGGACTCCAGGATCATGACCTGAGCCAAAGGCAGGGCTTAACGACTGAGTCCCCCAGGCGCTCCTATTTATTTATTTTAGAGAGAGGGAGAGCACCAGCAGGAGGGAAAGTCTCAGACTTCTGCTGAGTGCAGAGCCCATTGTAGGGCTTGATCTCACAACCTTGATATCATGATCTGAGCCAAAACCAAGAGTCAGAGTCTGAACCCACTGAGCCATCAGATGCCCCAAAACTGGGTTCTTAAAGATTATAGAGAAATGGCATCACAGTTCTAAGTTAAATGAAATTTCACCTACAACTCTTTACCTAGTCATATTTTAATTAATCTTGAGAGAGGAATAAAGATATTTTCAGATCTGTAAAGGACTCAGAAAGAACTACACTCCACATATTCTTTTCTGGGAGACTACATCTGAATTTCAAATGTCAACAAAACAAAGACTAAACAAAGAAGAGATGGCCCAGGGTGGAGAATCCCACCCAGAAGAGAAGCAGAGATGGCTCAGGAAGGCTGATGTGTTGGGGGGAGGGGAGGGTGCTGCCACATTGGAATGGAGACTGTAGAGAGCTCTGGCACCCCACCCTTCCCCAAAAAGGAGATGGGTCAAAAGAATACCAGATTTGATACATGAGATGGGGCAGGGAAATGCAAGTAGATGACCTATGGTAAAAATTAAGGAATGATATTTGTAGAATGATAAGGTATAACACACTGGTTATAGAGTCATAAAGGAAAGTAAGATTCTAAAAAAATGGAAGTCGTGTAAGCAAAATGAAGTTGATGTGTGAACTGTGTGAAATAAGCCAAGAAGTAGAAGCTTAGGAATATTATTTAAAATATGAAGGCAACTGTCATATGAAATATATTAGAATAGTTGGAAGTCATTGCTTTTGGAGAGTTGTACTGAGGATTAAGGTGGAAATTGGGCAGGGGCCTGCTGACTGTAAGATTTTTGTTTTTAATTTGGGCTTTTTTTTTAACGTATGCATTACTTTAACAAAAAATTTACAAATGGAGATCACACATGGTACCTATCAAATGACAGCAAAGCTTGTAAATATATGCATAGGCCAGCCCACTTCTCTCCCACCCTGACCCTTTAAATCACGTGACAGCCTGGCCCCGGAAGAGGGAATCAAGGATATGAGCCTCCTCAGCTTTCCACTATTACCCTCTTTCCAGGGTCCTCTGGTGCGGGTCCTTCTCACACTCTGATTCTTCCAAGTGTCTTCCTGTATCTGACCATTTTGTATTGTCTCCCATTTTCATCCCATTTCTCTGACTGGAGGGAAGAGTCTGGCTTCCACAGTTTTGACTTTAGGCATGCAATAGGAAAAGCTTGCATAGTGCCCTTGTTCACAGAAAAGACCATTGCTGCCCCACAGAACCCAGGACTCCCATTAATTGCATAGCATCAAACCACCGAGGCAGCACCTGCCCCCCCAAAGAGACCCGAACACACCTGGATACCCTGTCTTACAAGGCGGTGCTGGGTACTGCCACCAGATCATCCCTTGGGGCTGGGGCCCCCACTCCCCTTACTGCCTGGAGTACTGGCTCATGGCCGAGTCCCTACCCCAGACTTACCTTCGGTGGGGCAAGCTGCTTTGCGCAAGGTGTCCCTCCCCGAGGGAACTTGTGTTTAAAGACGGGCTGATGGGCCCAACTGCCTTGTTTCAACTTGGAATGACTCTGAAGACCCATCCAGCCCTGAGCTGCCCATGGGACTAACACGGGTCCTTCTTGCAACCCACATCACAGTCTAGCCTCTTTTTCTTGTGGAAATAAAAGGGAGTCAGGACACCGCAGAGGGAGCTCTCCCGCCCAGCACTCCTCGCGAGTGCAAACCCATTATAGGCCATTATATTTTATTCTCCCAGCAAGAGGAAGGAAAGTTAGCCCCCAGACAAAGAGCCCAGCCAATGAGGGACAGTCAGCTCAGCCAATGAAGGACTGTAATTACAGCCCAGCCAATGAGAAGCAGTCATATCTCAGTCAATGAGGGACAGCCCAGCCAATAAGGGACAGTCACAGTTCAGCCAATGAAAAGCCGCTATACTTGGCATTCCAGTCGACTTTGTTCTGCAGGCCTGCCTGTGTTTATACCACAGCTTGCTCGTCCTGGGTAGCGATTCTCTGCTAGTCCTGAAGCCCATTTTTGCTAAAACAACTGGCGGTTTTATTTTTGAGGTTAGCACTCTGCTTGGCCCAGTTTCCTTCATCTGCAGGTGTTGGCAAGCGAATCTCAGGCTCCGAGCCTGTTTCCGAAGGAACTGGAGCTCCAACAGTGGGGAGTGGGGTGGTCCTGGGAAACAGACACCGGAAGGGGGTCTGGGGCTGGGCCACCCCTCGCCGCCCGGCCCTTAAGACCCCGTCCGGCGGGGGAGGCAGTGTGCTGGGTCCGCCCGCACTGGTGGGGAACTGGGAAGGAAAACCGGCGGGAAGGAACGTTGCGGTTGGGGGGTGGGAGATGGGGCAGGGGGCAGCAAGTACAGACACCGTGGAATCACATCGGCTGCATCTGGGAAAGGCCGCGACAGGCTGGGCGTGATGAGAAACTGCTTGAAGGCCAAGTATCAGTCCGCCTCCCTGGCGACACACCCAGAGGCTCGCGTCTCCTACGTGGGAACCGCGTGCCGCCGATGGTCAGGGAAGGTGACTTGGCGGTCCCGGCTCATCTGCCCGGGGTGGGAGAGGGCCACGGGGACCCACGCTCCAGGGCCTACAGAAATGGCCCACTCGCCCACGTTGAAGGCCCGCTCTGCTCCTTTGCTTGAGGATACTTTACAAGCAACACGTGCCCTCCCTCTGGACCGCCGCTCCCCTGGTCAGTCCTCTCCTGACCATCAGACCCGTAACAGGCTCGAGTTACAGCATAGCCTGGATGGGAGCAAAGAGAGTCTCCCCAGGGAACTGCAGAACCCCGCAGGCATCACGACCCAGTGGAGTCGGGGGCCAGGGCATGGGCTGATTCCTGAGCCTCCTAGATCGGAAGAGGGGGTATAAAACTGGATTGGGCATTTTTTCCATATTGGAGCATTCCAAGACAGAGGCTTTAACACTCTGACAAAGATCCCCATTGCACAGTGAAGTCTCCTTGATTGGACGAATTACACTTTAAAAACGAAGTCTTTGGGGCGCAGAGGTGGCTCAGCCGGTTAAGTGCCGGCTTTCAGCTCTGGTCATGATCCCAGGGTCCAGAAATCAGTCCTGCAGGCGGGGGTGGGGGGGTGTCCCTGCCCAGCGGGGAGCCTGCCTCTCCCTCTCCTGCTACTCTGTCTGCTACTCCTCCTGCTTGTGCGGTCTCTCTCTCTCTCAAAGAAATAAATGAAATCTTTAATTACGTAAAGAAAAAGTATCAAATGTGTGAGAGGAGAAGGTAGCCTCTAACTGAGGGAAATGGATGGACTGAAACTAGTGTCAAGAGAATGAAGCTGGTTAACTTCTAATGCTGCCGCTACTTGCGATAATGTCAGGAGCTGAGATTGTTTTAACTTCCACCAAACACCAAAAACAATTAGAAACTAAGGAAGAAAGTCAGCGAGGGGTGAAGCCTGAATTGAATAGAAAACATATGCATGTGGGTTCATGAGAGGGTTAGTGTTGGAGAAGGAAATAAATTCATATTCTCTAGGAGAATACTATATTAAGAAAATTTGGAGATTCTCTACATGTGAACACTTGGGAAAATTACCCCACCCTTTTTACTTTTTTTATTTTTACGAATGTAAATTTTCTTACACTAGTTTCTTTTTTATTTTTTAAGATTTTTATTTATTTATTTGACAGAGAGAAACACAGTGACAGAGGGAACACAAGCAGGGGGAATGAGAGAGGGAGAAGCAGGCTTCCCGCTGAGCAGGGAGCCCGATGTGGGACTCGATCCCCGGTCTCCAGGATCATGACCTGAGCCGAAGGCAGTCGCCCAACCAACTGAGCCACCCAGGCGCCTCCTTACACTAGTTTCTTAAAGCAGAACTCCCCCTCGTTCTCTGCCTCATCTCTCCCCCCCACTCCCACCAAATGTACATACGCTCACATACGGGTCCACATTGAAAAACCAAAATCCTAAACTAAATCCGGATTCAGTTGTTGGGTTTGTTTTAAAGTGTCTTTTCAGAGTCAGGAAAACAGGCTATGCTCTAGATGATGGCACAACTAAATTTTCTATAAACAATGGATTTTCGAGAGCTGAAGTCACTATAAATTCCCCGCCTACCTCTAGAGGGGCATAATCCAGTCTGGTAGTTATAACCTTAAAAAAACCACAAAAAACAAAAAATCTCAGCTCTTCATCCTAATCCCCAGAGCCGGGTTCCATTCAAGATCCAGTGATTTGATGCACGGCTTGCACTGATTCCAGACGGAAGGAGCCGCCGCGTGTAGTTCCCACCGTTCAGCGCACCGAGTTCCCCCACCTACCCGTAAGACATCGGCGGCTCTGTCGTTGATAAATCCTGTGAGCGGAGTCACAGGTGAAATTAGGCAGCAGTCTAGGTTGAATGATCTGAAAGACGAGATTTTTTTTCTGAATGGCTGACTTTATGGTGCCTGGATTCTGAGCAAATATTTGATTGTGCTGGGCTGCCCTGCCGCCTGCGGGCTGTTACGCGAGAAGCCGCGTTGGGTGCGTCACCAAGCCCTTGTGACGTCATGCACATACGTTGTCGCCAGCGGCGGAGGGAATCCGGGACTTCCTGAGTTTAAAGGGGCCTTCCAGAAAGTCTTAGAATCCTCATTCCTCAACCAAGGATATAGGAAAAGCCTCATCTTGGGCAAAATCTAGGCTAGATCTCATTTTTGGATTTTTTTTTTTTAAATCAACATGAGAAAAAGCTTTCAGAGCACCTCAAGGGACTCAAAGATGAGCCAAAGGGTTGTTGGGCTGTCTTTTAATTTTTTACTCAATATTACTCCATATTTAGATATTAGTACATGAGTTTAGCCAAATGCTTGTGAAATGCCTTCTTAACATGTCTGAGCAGATTTGACCTTTCCCCCACTGAGGAGGCCGACTCTGTTTAGCCTGGGACCAGACGTTTGCTTGGAAGTATGTAAGAGGCAGGGGTGGGGTGGGAGGGTGAGGGGTGGGAGGGCGGTCAGTTCTTCCTGGAGGACCAGGAATGAGAGAACAGAAAACATGTGGATGTCCGTATTTTTCTGTAGGTAGAAAGGACACAGAAGTCATGGTGCTAAGCCGGGGTTCCTTAAGGGAGATGGAGTATCATGTGAGAAATTAGAGGAAGATACAAGATAAGAAGTGTGTTAATTTACCACAGCCTGGTGTCCCAAGGACCGAGAGTCAGGGGCATAGTTGTCAGAACCAATTCATAAGGGAGAAAGGATAATGCGACAAAGCAAAACAAAAGGCATAGAACAAAGTCATGGCACTAGGCAGGTAGCTGGTAGGAGGGGAAGAGAGGTGGTGGGAGGAGGAAGATGAAAATTGCAGAAGGGAAGGAATGTGGGGGAGAGAGTAAAGTACATTTGTGACAATGGAGGTCAATTTCATGGGGGTGACCAGAAAGCCTGGAATCTTCCATATGGGTGAAAAGAAATTAGGAAGCTGAAACAGTGCATGTTTTATCTCAAATTAGCAGGCAAGTTTTATCCTAGTTGATCCTAATGAAACAATTATAAGGAGAAACAAAGCATCCCTGAGTTTTACTCTCAGTTTGAGAAGGAAGAGGGAAACATATCTTACCTTTCTTATAACAGGTTAAAACTTCAAACTGAGAGCCAGGAAAACCATCTTCTTTCTGGGCCTGTGTCTTCTGAGGGATAAAATAAAGGGCAGGGGGAAAAAACAAACAAAAAACCACAACAGAACAAAAAAACAAAAGGCAGGGAAACAGAAATAGGGAATGCAAATTTTTAAAAAAGGCAAAAACATTTGAGTATAAAATTTTCCAATTATTGCATAATATGGCAAGCATCTTTGGGGGACTGTAAGCACTTAGAGGAGAGGGTCCCAGGCCAGTCCATCTCTGCACTCCATGATGCTGCACCTAACACATGATAGGTGCTGGTTGACATTCACTCAATAAATCCTCAATAACCACGTAGTAAGCTTTCCCCATGGAAGTGGGCAGTTATCTTAGGCATCCCACAAGCAGGGCTGTGATTTGAGAGGTTCCCTCTAGAAATTAATGGTGTGCTGTCTTAGAGTGTGAGGGGTTATTGTGGGCCCAGGGCTGGGGATGTGGAGCTGGGGACAAAGAAGGGAGAATATGGTAATAAATGGCAGATAGAGACCTTCCTTTGGCTAATATCCAAGGAGATCCATGTCATTTGGTAGACCATGTGCTGATTGCTCCTGTTGCAGACCAGGGTTTTGTTTTTTTTTGATTCAAGGTTATAACACTTAGCACAAGACAAAGGAATATGTAAGCAATGGCAAGCTGTGGATATTTCGGTGTGGGGGAAGATGTTTTTTATCTTTAGGTACCTACCTCTCGGTTAAAGTAACTAAAGGCGTGTCCTGAGACCTACTGTAGGCCACAGCAGAGACACAAAGAAAGCATCTGTAATCCCTATCCTAGAATGGCTCACATCTTCAATAAAGGAAGATGACATTGTTCAAGACATTGGTTCAAATTCTATTAATAGATTTGGCCAAATGAGACCAGTTTCCCTGGATAAATCATACCAAACTTGCTTTTGGTAGATGTTAATCAGTGGCCTCTTTTTTTAAAAAATATTTTATTTATTTATTTGACACAGAGAGAGAGATCACAAGTAGGCAGAGAGGCAGGCAGAGAGAGAGGAGGAAGCAGGCTCCCTGCGGAGCAGAGAGCCCGACGCAGGCCTCGATCCTAGGACCTTGAGATCATGACCTGAACTGAAGGCAGAGGCTTTAACCCACTGAGCCACCCAGGCACCCCAGTCAGTGGCCTCTTGAGTAAACGATCAGTTTCATCTTCAATCAATTAAAAAAACCCAAAACAGTAATCTTTGGTTCTGGGAGACCAAGAGCATCTGCCAAAGATGCTCTAAAGATGAGAATTACATAAATTCTAGGGCCCTAAGGTAGTTACACAAAATATTAATAATTTAATGAGAAATAGCCTATTTGGAGACTTTGGATGTTGGTAGCTTAGTTCGCATGACAAATAAGAATCTTTTTATGCAGCGTTACTCTGAAGAGCTGAAACGTGGAAGAACCCCACGTGTCCATCACTGGTTGAATGAGTAAGCAAAAGGCGCTATTCACATAGGACAGACTCTTATTCAGCCTTAAAAAGGAAGGACGTTCTGACACCTGCTACAACATGGATGAGTCTTGTGGATATTATGCTAAGTGAAACAAACCAGACATAACAAGACAAGTAGTGTATGATGTCACTTACATGTTGAGAGTAGTCAAAATCATAAAGTAGAACGGTGGCTATCAGGGGCTGGGGCGGGGATGGGAGGGGCGTGTGGGGACTTCTTGTTCAGTTTTACAAGATGATGAGAATTCTGGAGATGGATGGTGGAGTGGAGATACATAATGAATGCATTTTATACCCTGGAACTGTGTACTCAAAAATGGCTAAGATGATAAACTTTGTGTCATATGTATTTTATCACGCACAAAACATGGTGGGGGGTACATGAAGTGATTTACGTTCTTTGGCTTATGCTAAGAAAACCACCCCCTCACCTGCTACGCTCTTCGTGTCCTTTTTGAAAGGTTTTTCACTTCCATGCCCACACGCTTGGCTTCCTGTTGACTTCCTGTGACACTCGTTAACATTCACTTCTGGTTTGCTTCGACGGCTCTGTTTCGGGTGTCGTTTTCTTTTAAGTAAAGCCAACACTAAAACCTCGAATATACAGTGGACGTATTTTTGAAAAACATATAGGCTAAAAGCAAAAACAGAAACAGACAAGCCGTCTAGCGTTTTTCTCCTGTAAGTAGATGTCCAGCCTTCGATGAAATATCAGGCCCCGCTGATTTCTGGAATACTTAAGTCCTTCTCTTGCTTAAACTAAAAAGGGGAAGTTTCTTTAGAGAAGGTGCAGTCAAGAGACAGGGCATGATACACAGCTTCCCCGGGGGCGGGCAGAGGGCAGTTGCCGAGTATAGAGCATGTTTCCCTCGTCTCCTTTCTTTTCACCTGACTCTCATTTCCATTTTTCTCTTTGCTTCCGGTCAGCCACCCAGGCTGTCACCTTTGGTGATCCGCCCCTCTCTACCTGTGGGGCCTTTATTGCGGTGCTGGATTGATCACCACGCCAGGCAGAAGTCAGGTGGCCAAGCACAGGGGACAGCTCCCGTCATTAACGATCCCTGATTCCTAGTCATTGAAGGCAAAGCTAATGCATAATTTGAAAAATACAGTTGTCCATAACTTTCTAACAGGGATGTGTCCCTCCCACCTTGTAGGTACCTAGACGCATTTAATTTCTGTTTTTCTTCCTTCCTACCCCCCGGTTCATTTTATTGCTTTTCCTTACGCAGAGCATTTGTGTCACATATGCTCTTGTGTACGTATGCTGAGTTTCATAATTTAGAAAATTGAACGGCGGGTCCTTTCTTGTTTCTCTCAGCTCTCAGCAACCAGACCGACGGGGAGGGGGGGGTGTGTCTCCCCATCTATCCCTCTCTACGCTGCAGGGGCCGGGCCTTTACAGGTGTTTCTGGGTCAGGTTTAGTGCTGCTTGGCCGCCTGTTTGTGGCCTGGGGTGGATTCCTGGACCGCCCTGGTTTCTTGTAAACAGGCTCCTGCCTGCCCGGGGAAGGTTGCCGTCCTTACTAACAGACAGCATTCTTGCCAAGGCGGCTCAGTTAATGATGGGGATGGCTCCGGCCAACTGGCTGCCCTCTGGCAGAGGCGAGAGAGGAACGTAGGGGGCTGTAAATCATACTGTCCTTTCGAGAACTATTTGGCCAAATGGAAAAAAGTAGCGTACCCGCCCCAAGCATAGGGGCCTAGCCGTCTGCCCTGAGGATGTACCTTGGAGAAATGCTTCCGTACCGGAGGCGAGCATGAGAATGCTGCTATGGCCTTGCTTGTTGTGGGGAAAATTCAAAACAACCTAAAAAAACAGAATAAAGGAATTGGAAACTATATTGTGGGATTCATATGATCGACAATATACAGGACAGGGGCTCCTGGGGGGCTCAGTCAGTTAAGTGCCTGCCTTTGGCTCAGGTCATGATCCCCGGGGTCCTGGGATCGAGCCCCACACGGGGCTCCCTGCTCAATGGGGAGCCTGCTTCTCCCTCTGCCTCTGCCCCTCCCGCTGCTTGTGCGCTCTCTCCCTCAAATAAATGAATAAATAAAATCTTTTAAAAAAGCAATATATGGTAGAGGCAGATGAGAGAATCGGAACCACAAGGATAAACTTTACCCAAATAACACTGAGGGAGAAGAGCTGATTGTAAAGTGTGATAGCGTCCCTCATAAAGCTGAGAAGGTGAAAAACAGTAGTTTATATCATCTTGACACACATATATGTGGGGAAATATAAAAATATGTGTGGGAGTAATAAATACCAAATCAGAGTAACCGTTACTTGGGGGAGGAGGCATGTGCAGAAAGGGAGGGAACACGGGGACCCTCAACTTTTCCATTTTAGTTTTAAAAGGAGATTTCTGGGGGTGCCTGGGTGGCTCAGTTGGTTAAGCAACTGCCTTCGGCTCGGGTCATGATCTCGGAGACCCGGGATCGAGCCCCACATTCGGGCTCCTGGCTAAGCGGGAAGCCTGCTTCTCCCTCTCTCACTCCCCCTTCTTGTGTTCCCTCTCTCGCTGTGTTTCGCTCTGTTAAATAAATAAAATCTTTTTAAAAAAATAAAAAAATAAAAGGAGATTTCTGTATACGGCAATATGTTCAGATTACTTAAAGTTGGGGTGGGGTGCCCGGGTATTTTCATATTCTCGACATACTTTTTATAGGCTTACCACATCTCCCAACAGAACAATGGAGGGTCCTAGTCAGCTCCCAGGATTCACGGAAATCGATTCCTTATCCTCTACAAGATTCTTATGCCATCTGGGAGATGTACTCGGTGCTTCATTCCACCGCTGGCCCACCAGAGGGCGACCTAGAACAGTTCTGCCGCCAGATGTGGAGCTGTGTAAACCTCTGCCGGGACACACACCCGGGGCTCTCGCAGGCTCCCGCCTGCCCTCGAGCGAAGGCAGGCACCCACTCGCCCAGGGTGCGGTGGTAAACCCAACAGTGTTTAAAACATGGGGATCCATGAGAGGCGTAGAGGGTACAAAGCACACAGGCCCAGCACAAGGAAAATAGATCCGTGGGGTGCAGAAGCAGAGGGGACCACACAGTGTCCTCGGAAGCCTGTGGCCAGGCGCTTGGGGGCTGCTCTCCAGGGACAGCCCAGGAAACCAGAAACTCCTGCTGCTTATTCCTGGGACACCGAGAAACACCGACGTAGCTATTCTTGTTTCTGTAGCCATGGAGGGTACTGGGAGTGACAAGCACATCCCCCTAGAGCTATGATTAAACTTTACCGTCAGGAGCACCTCCTCAAAGACGTGAACTGCATATAGTGATTTTCAAGCTTTTCTACTAATATTCCTGCTACTTACTCATTTTTTGGAAAAGACTTAATTATTTGAGAGAAAGGGGCGGAGAGAGAGAGGGAGAAAATCTCAAGCAGACTCCACACTTAGCATGGAGCCCCCCGTGAGGCTTGACCTCAGGACCCTGAGATCATGACCTGAGTCAAAATCAAGACTTGGATGCTTAACTGACTGAGCCACCCAGGTGCCCCTCTGCTACTTATTCTTTTTTTTTTTTTTTAAATTTTATTTATTTGACAGAGAGAAACACAGTCAGAGAGGGAACACGAGCAGGGGGAGTGAGAGAGGGAGAAGCAGGCTTCCCACCGAGCAGGGAGCCTGATGTGGGACTCGATCCCGGGTCTCCGGGATCATGACCTGAGCCGAAGGCAGTCGCTTAACGAACTGAGCCACCCAGGCGCCCCTACTTATTCTTTAAAAAAAAAATACTTTATTTTATTTTTTCAGTGTTCTAAGATTCATTGTTTATGCCCCACACCCAGTGCTCCATGCAATATGTGCCCTCAATACCCACCACCAGGCTCAATCATCCCCCCAACCCCTTCCCTTCCAAAACCGTCAGTTTGTTTCTCAGAGTCCACAATCTCTCATGCTCTGTTTCCCTCTCTGATTTACCCCAGTTCACATTTCTTTTCCTTCTCCCACTGTCCTCCATGTTACTCCTTATGCTCCACAAGTAAGTGAAACCATTTGGTAATTGACTTTCTCTGCTTGGCTTATTTCACTCAGCATAATCTCGTCCAGTCCCATCCTTTTCTGAGGGAGGTGTAATATTCCATTGTATATATGGACCACATCTTCTTTATCCGTTCTGCCGAAGGTTTTATGAAAAATCGTGGAGGATATGTAAATTAGGAATAGTCATCGGCGCCTCTGTGAACTTCAAAGAAACTGCCAATACTTCTGGCCATCATTATTACTGCTGCTTCACCTCTGGATGGGGACCTCCTAGGTGACCTCTACAGCAATGTTATCTCCAGGAGAAACACCATCCATCACCAGCATTCAGAAAATATTTGTTAAACTAATGCTACAGCCAATTGTCTGTTGGCAGATGAATGGAGAAGTAAATCGTGGTCTGTACATAGATGGAGTAGTATGCAGCCTTCGAAAGGAAGGTGCCGGAACCCTGATGAAGCTTGAGGACGTGTGGCTTGGTGAAATAAGCCGGTCACAACTGCTGTGCGATTGCACTCCCGTGAGGTACCTAGATACAGAAAGTTCATA
>PITA01008859.1:0-81539 GCA_004023965.1 Spilogale gracilis | reverse complement strand
TCAGGGAACTTGTTTTACAACCACCCCTTTTTCACTCAGGAAAGGCTAACCTCTTCCAGGCACTTCTTCATCTCACTGACCAGAACGCTGTCATGAGGCCACTCTAAGTAGCAATGTATCTGTAACACAAGTGGACAGGGAAGCTTCTTGGGAATGGTCAGCGTTACCTGACTAGTTTCAAGGCACCTGATGCAAAGGAGATGCCTTGCACTAGAATCAGATGTTATGAAAAGGCCTTGAAGGACGCCTGGGTGGCTCAGTGGGTTAAAGCCTCTGCCTTCGGCTCGGGTCATGATCTCAGGGTCCTGGGATCGAGGCCCGAATTGGGCTGTCTGCTCTGCGGGGAGCCTGCTTCCTCCTCTCTCTCTGCTTGCCTCTCAGCCTACTGGTTATCTCTCTCTCTCTGTCAAATAACTACATAAAATCTTTAAAACAAACAAACAAAAAGCCCTTGAAACTTAGAGTGCGCCTACTCCGGTTCACCGAAATTTTTATCATATATGGAAATGGAGTGCTAATTCTTCAGAGGTGAACATGAAGAGCTTTTTAGTCTGTAATTATTTGTGCTCTCATAGTAGAAATCAGCAAATACAGATTCATAGGATGCTGTATTCAAGTCCACTATAAATTATAACACCTATTTTTGGGTATATCTATTTCATATCTTATTTGATGAAATTTTTGTATAAATTCCAATTCATTCTAAGTGGGATTATTTTTATGAAAGAATGTGATGAGAAGTGTACTTATGGGTTATCCCAGGTAACTGGAGGAGGGCCTTGAAGGAAGTGACATGTGGAAGATAAGGTGGCCAAGACAGGCTGTTATGGTCCTGTTTGTTTATGAATACGGGAAATGTCTCTTGTGTGCATGTGTCACATCAGTAACATCACCACAAATATAGAGAATATCTAAGTGTGACCATTATGTGTAATCCAGGAATGATCTGTGACTTAGTTAATGCAGAGACTCAAATTTATTCTGTATCAGAACCACCGGGAGCACTTGTAAAACCTCAGATTTCTAGGCCTCTGGGTTCCAGGTGACCATTTCATTATTTCTGGGCTGGGCTGTAGCCTCCCAATTTTCTGTTCTGCCAAGTTCTCAGGTGATGCCAATGAGGCCTGTTTTGGGGAACCTGTTGGAGGATGACACTGAGAGCATCCTTATGGTGGTCATCTTCAGTGAAGTTACCAGCCCATGAAAAATCCTGTCAGATACACAGATGGGTGTGAATTGTTTTAGATGTGAAAGTGGGCTCACGTGTAGGCCGGACTTCTGAGTTTAAACCCTGGAAGCTGGACCTGTGTACCTTGTCTTTAGTGGTCAGTTAAATAGCCATTCAGGATATATGTGTGTGTCCAGGCCTGGAACTTACACTCTCAAGTCTCAGACCGTGGAGGCTGTTCTGTGTAAAGATTGCTGGATGAAGTGTTGATTGTCAGAGGAGGTAATTCAAGAACAGGTCTTCTGGAAAGGCATTTGAATGCCTCTTGTTGCTGTAGGCTCAAATGTTGACTGTCAATATTTAGATGACCATTAATCTTTTTTTAAATTAAGTTATTTTTGTCAGTTACAAAGAAAAAAAAACCCTATGAAGGGAAAAACCCAGTTCTTTTCTTATGTGTTTCTCTGCTCTGTGTCCCTCTTACTACACAGAGCACTTTACTTCTGACACTTCTGGTCACAAATACAGAATGGGGGTGCTTTCCTCACAACAAATAGCAAGTCTCCAACGCCATCTAGGTGTCTTACAATTTAACTTAACTTGAGCACTATTTACCTAGAGATATCTTCAGCTCCCACAGACATGGGTTCAGTTCCACGGGACTGACCTTCTCCCACTGTACACACATACTTTCCAACACTTGGACAAGCTTGGGCTGTTACCCATATTTGTAAATGACTGGATCTATTTTAGAGATTCCAATGATGTCTTCTTTGGGTTTAATTCGTTTGCTAGAGGGGCTTGCAAACCTCAGGGAAAGCTATTTGCCAGGTTACTAAATAAAGGCTATTGAGGGGCACCTGGGTAGCACAGTTATAAGCGTATGACTCTTGGTTTTGGCTCAGATCATGATCTCAGGGTCTTGAAATTGATCCTTGTGAGGGGTTCTGCATTCAGCACAGAGTCTGCTTGCCCCTCCCCACCATGTGCTCTCTCTCTCTCTCTCAAATAAATAAATCTTAAAAAATAAAGACTAGGATAAAGGATAGGGATGAACAGCCAGATGAAGAGATGCATAGTGTGAGGTCTGGGAGGGCCCCATGATCAGGAGCTTTTGTCCCCATGGAGTTAGGGTGTGTCAGCCTCCCTGTGTGAATGTGTTCACCGGACTGTAATCACTTTCAACTCCATACTGTTGGGATTTTATGGAGCTTCATGTATACATGACCGATCATAATTTCATTTGCAGCAATTCTTCCTTCTCTGGATTAAGGGAGGGTGGGGAAATGAAGCTGAGTTTTCCAAGATTCTGATTATGGCTTGGTATTTCTCATGGCCATTCTGCAACTGGGAGCCCATCCAGAGCCCCTTCCATAAAACCAAAAATGCTCCTACTTCTGTTATCACTTAGTAATTTACAAGAGTTTGTGGAGCTTTGTGCCAAATCTGTATGTATGCTATTATGTGACCCTGATAAGAAAGGAATGCTGTTAGTCCAAATTCATAAAATCATGAGTATAAAGCATTCATAATGGGACCATACATTGTAAACACTATAGAATGACTTAGACTTTGGTGAATTTTGTGGATTTCATTTTTCATGGAAAATATAGCCCACAACTCCTGTTTCCATGTTTCCATGCTGCTTTCTCTGTTTTTTAATATAAATATTTGGACCCTGAAAAGGGCAGCTGAGACTCTGGCAGTGGGAATGATCTTCTTGGTCCAGATTTTCCCTGGAAACCTGTAGGAGTTTTACCTCTGTCTTTATTATTTCCCTTTACCGCAGTGGAAACAGGACACGTTTGAGAGGCTTTTCCTCAATCACCTGAATGTAGCCAAGTATCGTTCTTTCCTTTTGGTGTTATCCCAGACACCTTAGCAGCTTTTGGTTTGAAACATTTACTCCATGATTTGGGATGCAAATGTATTTCTAGTTTCATCACGGTGTCCAGAGGTTTGTCCATTGGCAGTTCTGGCCCCTTGTCTTCCAGGCCATCATCATCAGTCCCAGAACTCCAGGTAAGCAAAATATTAAGGAACAAAAGTCTCACATTTTAGTAGCCCTTCCAGTCTCTTCTGCTGGAACTAACAGGAGCTGTTAAAAATCACAGCTACTATGTATGTGTGTTACAAGAAGATCAGCAAATAAAATATATCACAAATACTATAGACATTGGTATCTGTTCTGTATTTTGTGATAAACACATAGACTTACTCTACGTAGCATCTTCAGATGGACCTCAGATGTTTTGTGTAGGATTCATTATGGTTGTTACTCTCTGCAGCACGAGGCTAGGGACCAACACCTTCATAGGAACAATATCACAGCTAGATCCTTCCCTGAGATAATAGCTATGACCCCAGGCACTCTTGTCCTTCAAAGCACCTTTGTAACTTTATATGCTCTCTGCCATCATCATAATTTTTCTCCTTTTCATTAGACCACCTAGTGGCACATGAACAATTTGATCTTGATCAGTGCATATTTCTCAACTGCCAGTCCCTTTATTCTCTTGGGTGTTGACCACTGTGTATTCAGGTCCTTCTCTGTATCCTGGAGGAATTACAGAACTTCCTCATCTCATGAGAAAATGTAGTCTGTTTTCATCTGTGCAGTCATTGATATATTCATGCCTCAGGGAGTGTTATGTACAATTACAAGCCAGTCACATTATAGGTAAAATTTGTGAATAATACAGAGAATCTGTTTCAGTAATAAATTATACTGTACAATGAATTCTTTTGTAATGATATAATTATCCATAGAACTATGTTGCACTAATGGTCCCAGTAGATAAGGTCAGAGTCTAATCAGGAATGAAACAGTTTCTCCTGAAGTAAAGCAGAGATACTCAAAATACATTTGAATGTGTATATTTCAATATAAGATATCATATGTTCCTAACATGCATTTGTCCACGGGGTTTTGAGGACTGGTCCACAAAGACTGTTTTTTTTTTTTGTTTGTTTGTTTGTTTTTTAAAGATTTTATTTATTTGACAGAAACACAGCCAGAGAGGGAACACAAGCAGGGGGAGTGAGAGAGGGAGAAGCAGGCTTCCCACAGAGCAGGAAGCCCGACGTGGGACTCGATCCCGGGTCTCCGGGATCATGACCTGAGCCGAAGGCAGTTGCCCAACCAGGCGCCCCTATAAAGACTGTTAATGTGCTTGATCGTCCAACAAACCGGCATGCCTCATGATCAATGCCAGATCTCTAAGTTGTCACAAGTATAGGCTTAAAAATTGCCACACTAGGTCCTGCCTTAGTGCAACCTCAGGAGGGGAGAAGATCCTTTAACAGTGCAAGGTTAAGACTCACAACAAATCCAGAATCATGATCACAACTACAGCTACCTGTAACCCATGTTAACAGAAGTTGAGGCATCTTATTCCAGAAAGCCTTGCTCAGGGACAGGATATATCACACCTGCCTCAATGGATATTGCTCCACCAGGATAGGTCTGTGTTCTACCTGGTGGCACAGACTAAGTCTGAGGTTTCCAGTACCTGGATCCCTATGCGGGCATCAGTTCAGTCCAGATACTAGACATAGTCTCCAGTATCAGGGACTCTGGAATATATAGGGATGTCCTGTGTAGACTCTGTAGAATTAAAATATGTTTCCATCTCAGAGAAAGAGGAGTGAGTCATCCAGGGTCCTCTCCTCCCTCCATGCAAAAACTTTCCTTTGTGTTTCCCTCATGGGCATCCCTTCTGTGGTTCAAGAACAATGAGCAGGTGTAGAGATGCAAACAGATAGAAACTGTTTCAGTGGCAGTCGATCTTAAAAAAACAGATGAAGAGTCGTGATCCATAACACCCAGAAATTTTTAGAGCAAGTGGGTACATTGTTGAATTCAGGATTGTGGAGTCAGAGTGAGGAAGCAGTAGTATATGGGGCATGTTTCTTCAGTTGGGGTATGAATTCTGGTGTCACCTTTGATGGGTCATCCATGGGCCAGAGTTTTTAGTAGCAGTAGCATTTATTTTGCATTCTTGTTAAGGATAAAAAGTTCTCGGATATAATTGCCCCCGAAAATGCTAAGTGTTTGTGTTAAGTTGCTTTTTGTTTTACTTTCTGAAATAGGAATGAGACTAAATAGATTAAAACAACAGGAACTGTGGGGTGTTGAATTTCTTTGTGAAGGCTTAGGAATGACAGGCCTAGACATACCCCAGAAGCAGGGAGATCACAGCTTATAGCCATCTCCTTGGCCCAGATCAGATCCACTCTCTTCTGTGGCTGTGTGCAGGTCTGGTTTGGCTCTGGATCTCCTCCCTTCCCAGGACAGATGAAAGGAAATCAGATTCTGAGGGGCTTTTCCTTTGATCTCTCCAGGTCTGCTGCTCACATTTCATAAAGCCCAGAATCCGATAAAGGGGGCCAAAGGACTGTATAGTTTGGTGCCCTCGTTTCTGTTTATTTATTTACTTATTTATGTATTTAAAATATTTTATTTATTTGACAGAGAGAAACACAGCCAGAGAGGGAACACAAGCAGGGGGAGTGAGAGAGGGAGAAGCAGGCTTCCTGCCGAGCAGGGAGCCCAATGTGGGACTCGATCCCGGGTCTCCAGGATCATGACCTGAGCCGAAGGCAGTCGCTTAACCAACTGAGCCACCCAGGCGCCCCTCTGTTTATTATTCTTAAATCATGTGCTAAACCAGCTTTTCACCCAGGATCTTGTTTTCCATTCCTGCAGATACAGTAATTGCTCAAATAACGCAACATGAATCTATGTATACGTTATGTCATAATTAAAACAAACTAGCTAATTAACATGCCCATGACCTCAGAATGTTAGGATTTTTTGATGTCTGATTTTTATAATTAATTTTTGTTGAGGACATTGAAGCTATGTTCTCTTAGGAAATATCAGGTATAAGAATAGACACAGAATTATCTGTAGTCATCGTGCCGTACTTTGGATCTCCAAAATTTATTCGTCCTGCTTAACTGAAATTTTGTACCATTTGACCAACATCTCCCACTTCACCCTCAGCCATGTCCTTCAGTTACAATTTTATGCTCTTTAGGAGTTCAACTTTATTAGATTCCAGATATAATTGAGATAAAACAGTATTTGCCATTGTGTGTGGCTTATTCTCCTTACAGTAAGATCCTCCAGGCTCACCTACTTTGTCTGAAATGGAAAGATGTCTTTCTTTGTTTTTTAAGACTAAATGTTGCACACATATAGCTTATATATTATATATGATACATAATATATTCTGTGATGTATATTTTATTTTCTTTGACCACTCCTCCTAGAAAGCAGGAAAACTATAAGGAGATGACACTTTCTATTTGCTAGAATGACTAAATTTGAGAAAAAAAAATGTTAACACCAATGTGGAGGAATTAAAATGATCATACACTGCTGATAAGTATGGATAAAGTATAGGATAACTGGCATTTGCTTATAAAGTCAAACATTTTCTATCCTAAAATGTGAATACAGGAATGAAAACTCCCTGAACTACTAATCTGTCCTCTCTGTATTTTTCTGTTCATCCATAATTCTTTCCTAAGATATAAAAACTTTTTGGGGCGCCTGGGTGGCTCAGGTCATGATCCCGGAGACCCGGGATCGAGTCCCACATCGGGCTCCCGGCTCGGCAGGAAGCCTGCTTCTCCCTCTCTCACTCTCCCTGCTTGTGTTCCCTCTCTGGCTGTGTTTCTCTCTGTCAAATAAATAAAATCTTAAAAGAAAAAAAAAACAACTTTTTTTTCTCCTTGGGTACAGTATTCTTTATTCTGGTATGTGATAAGGTAGTGCTCCCCCAATCCCTTCCCTTCTTCAGGGGCTCTCAGATGGTAATTGGAGGTCAGGAGATGCTCAGTGTGTTGGGGGATGACTTGGGGCAAGGACTGCGCAGCTGCTGAGGGTCTCTTCTTGCTCTTGTTCAGGCGGGTGGTCCTGGGGACTCTTAGTCCTTGGAGGCCATGTATACCATAAGGTTTGGGTACAGTTGCTGTAGGCAAATTCATTGTCTTACCAGGAAATGAGCTTTCCAAACTGATCATTGAGAGCAATGGCAGCCCCAGAATCCAAGCTAGAAGAGTGTGTGTCCCTGTGAAAGTTGTAGGAGACAACCTGGCCCTTAGTGTAGCTGAGGATGCCCTTGAGAGGGCCATCTGATGCCTGTTTCACCACATTCTTGATGTCATCATATTTGGCAACTTTCTCTGGGTGGCAGGTCAGATCCACAAATGACATGTTGGGGGTGGGGACACCGAAGGCCATGCCACTGAGCTTCCCATTCATCTCAGGGATGTCCTTGCAGTGCTGATAGAACCAGAGATAAGGTACTGAGCAACTCCTCAGCCATCAAGCCACGGTTTCCCAGAGATGCTGTCCATGGTCGTTTAGGTAGCCATGATGGCATGACCTGTGGTCATGAGTCCCTCCATGATGCCAAAGTTGTCATGGATGACCTTTGCCAGAGGAGCCAAACTCTGGTGCAGGAAGCATTGCTGATAATCTTGAGGGAGTTGTCATATTTCTCATGGTTCATGCCTATCACCAACATGGGGGCATCAGAAGGGGCAGAGGTGATGATCCACTTGGACCCACCATTCAGGTAAACCCCAGCCATCTCCATGGGGGTGAAGACCCCAGTGGACTCAACAACATACTCAACACCAGCATCATCCCATTTGATGTTGGTGGGATCTCACTCCTGGAAAATGGAGATAGGGTTTCCACTGATGACAGGTTTTCCATTCTCAGCCTTGACTATGCCATGAAATTTGCCATGGGTGGAGTCATACTGAATATACTGAATATGCAGACCATGTAGTTGAGATCAATAAATGGGTTATTAATAGCAACAATATCCACTTCACCAGAGTTAAAAGCAGCCCTGGTGACCAGGTGCTGAATTGGCCAAATCTGTTTACCCTAACCTTCACTACTGTGTCTTGGGGATGTGGCTGGCACTGCCCGGAGACATGGCTGTCAGTTGATTGAAGAGGAGCAGAGAGCCACATTTCTTTAATTGATGGGGAAACAGGAAGCAAAGCAGATAGTTGGGGCCCAGTTTGTGCATCTTCGTAGTTATCATAGGACACCTAGTGCTTACCCAGCTCGCAGAGTATTATGGGGATGAAACCATATCCTATGTGGGAAGTTGCCACCACAGTGCACTGTAACTTGCTTGTGAACACAAAATTAGTGCTCAGTCAACATTGCAGTAATCAGTGTATACGCATTATTTTCCAAACAGAGACTTGCTTAGACATTAGTACGTTCATTAGCCTTCTGGCAACTTTTTTCTCTTTCTGTGAGATTTAAAGTGCTATAGAAAGCATGTGGTCCTTCAGGATGGTGATGGTGGTCTTTCCTGGGACCAACAATAAACTCACAACATTGAAAAGTAAATAATAAACTCCTTAGTGGGAACTCCCCAGGAGTTGTTTGTGGTGGGAGTGGGGGGCTCAGGTGTGCTGTGCCCGCCTTCTCAGTGGAGAGCCACTAAGCGTGGGTCCCCAGGAGCAGCATCAGCACTAACAAGGAATTTGTGAGAGACACCAGTTCCCGGACCTCATTCCAAACCTGCAGGATCACCATTTCTTCCATGGAACCTGGAACACCAAGAGATTTCTGTGCACATTAAAACTTGAAAGCATGTCATTGCTTATCAGCCTGGGTTTACAGGAAAGGACCCATGGTGAATTTTAAGAACCACCATCACCTGGGGCCTCTGCCAGAGCTTGGCTATTGGTCAGGGTGAGAACATCCATGCCGCTTTACCTAGGTGGTTCTCAGTAGGCCAGGGTGGAGCACAAGGATTCGAAGGTGTATCTGTGAGAGTTGAGTCTGGCTTTCTGGTGAAGAGAAGATGCCAGACTGTTCCGTCTGCAATTGGAAGGGGCCGGTCATGGCAGCCCACGTTCCCCATGCTGTGGCAGGATGTGTGGTTGTCTGAGGGAGGAGAGGACATCTGAAACCAGGAGGGAAAAATTCACATTCCAATGTCCATGTAGGAGCTCTTTTTTCCTGAATCTTCCCTGTGACAAAGGAGAGGGTGGCTTTTTGTGCAGTTCAAGATCCTTCTGCCTCTGAACTGATGACAGCAGGTGAAGAGGCTGTGTTGAGGTCTTTAAAGGCAAGCAGGTGTGATTTCTTTACATAATACACCTGAGAAAGAAACAGAACAAAAGGGAGAGGAGGAAAGGGCTGCTTCTCTGGTAAATCTGGTCTTGATTAGCTCAGGAGCAGTGTCTTCATTTCTTACTGAAAGGCAATCTATTTAGAAGTGGCAAACGTTTACTTCCCTACCTGTGGCAGTCCTGCCTAGCAAAATTTGTTTTGGACTCCTATTTATCCTTTTCATGATAGTCAAAGCCAGCCCTTTAGGACATTCCCCTCTTACATCCCTGGGGCTGTCCCTCCATTCTCTCCAACTGGGCTTTCTATGCTACATGAAGAATTCCTCCATGAATCTGTGACCTGCAACTATTGAAAATATTCTCTCTGTGACAGATAAGATCCCTGTGACAGGGATATGTTGATACCCATAACCTTACTGGAGATTTTGCAGATTTTGGAATCCCAATGAAGGAGGAAATATGTAATATTGAGATTCTGGGTGTGGCCTGAGTTCTATAAACTGAATGAACGTGAACAGATTATCCAGATGCCTATCAGGCCCAGAATAAGTCAATGTTCTGAAAAAGAAAGCCTTGCTATCTAGACTGCTTCAACAAAAAACTTAGTATTTGAAATACATTAAAGATTACAGGATATGGAGGGGTGCCTGGGTGGCTCAGTCATTGAGCGTCTGCCATTGGCTCAGGTCATGATCTTGGAGTCCCGGGATCAAGTCCCTCGTCGGGCTCCTTGCTTGGCGGGAAGCCTGCTTCTCTCTCCCTCTCTCACTCCCCCTGCTTGTTTTCTCTCTTTAGCTGTGTTTTTCTGTCAAATAAATAAATTAAATCGTTAAAAAAAAAGATTACAGGATATGGGAGCTATCTCTGGCTTGAAATTTCATAAAACTGCTACATTTTCATGATTGGAATCATAATATGATTGTTCTGTAAACTTTCTCACAACAGTGAGGAGCCCTAGCTGCATCAATTTGTCTTGTTACATCTGATGTTAATTTTGTTCGCTTGGCTCAGGGTCTCTCTGCTAGATTCCCCCAGAAAATACACTTTTCTTTACAGGAGGAAATCTTGGCCTTTTTAAATAAAGGTATAAATGGTCTTTGGTTTCATGAGTTTCTATTTAATTCTGCATAGTGTCACAGATATGCCCTCCTTTATTATGTTTTTATTTTTAGCCGAATGAAACAAGTACTATGTAATTAGTGTATATTCGAGTGTCTTAAAATTCTGTTGTGTAATTCAGCACAAATGACAAATGCCATATTATTTCCTTGAAATAATAAGATTTATTGGTGTAAGGAAGAAAGCATTCATGATGTTTTATCTTGATTTCAGCTTTACCTTTGCCTGCAGTTATCTGTAATGTTCACTCTAGATTAGTGATAATTCTAGAAACTAACTGGCATAAAATATTGTTGCTCACATATTAAAATCAAATATCTATTCCTTATTTCTGATTCAGCGGTACTTGAAAGTGGTGTTAAGGAGCTGATTATTGAAAATGCTTCCTAAGTATTCTAAAGAGGCCATCAGGAAACAGTGTTTGGAGAGAGAATTTTCTACATGATTCTGTGTTGTGTTTTCTTTTCTACCAAGCGTAGTGCTGGATTTCAAATTTTTGATTCTCTAGGAAGAGTCATGCTTCTTTTTCTTGTCAATAGGTCTTGCTGTCTGTAGTCTGGATCTGGTCAACTTCTTTGGAAAAGTAAAAAGCCACAGCACATGAGGAGAAAGGAGCCACACACCCAGGTAGGTGGGAATGAATGAAGCAGATGACACATGTGGGGGCCAAAGCTCAAAGGAGAAAACTTGAGCTTAAAATGTGGTTTAGGATGTTCTGCTTGAATGGAGTGATTCTGGAAGCCTAGGTTTAATTCTGTGGTGGTCACAGAGGGACCTCCTGTCTCACTCTTCACATGCTCCTACATCCTGAAAAGACTTACCTTCTCTTTCAGTGTCTTCCCTGGCATTCACAGTGAAATCCAAAAGTCTCCTCACAACCTCTAAGGGTTTATGTGATCTGATGATTATTCCATTGTTTGTGGAAGCATGTGAAAATCTATATACATAGGTAGTTTCTAAGTGGAAGCCCCAGTGTGATTGACTCCTCTCTAATTTTGCGTGCACTTGCCTCCTGCAGACACATCCAAAGTCTGGTACAAAATCAGGAATGTGGAGTTGGGTGACCCTCCCCTATCAAATCTCAGGTAGAGTTGCCTTCCCCGTTGACCAGACTCTGTGCTCTGTCCTCAAAAATGTACCTGGAAGCTTCAATGTTTACATTGGCCTCACAGTGGAATATGTTGGGCCACTTCACTAAGACCTAATTGATGCTGGGCCCTTTCAAGGACTAAGTGATAGAATTTTTGTGATTGAGACACTGGGCATGGTAGTTCTAAAACCTACACAGGAGATCCCAACATGAAGGCACAGCTGAGCATGACTTTTCAAACATTGTCAAAATGTCATGTATCTATAAACCATTAAAACCAGATTCCGGGGCCCCACACTCAGATACCATGAGTCCCTAAAAGTGGGTGAAGCCCATTCCTTTTTGTGTATTTTTCAGTCTTTGAGGTTGCTGTCCCCAGACTTCATTTCCACTAGCATTATGTTAGAGAAAGCAGAAGAGCGCATCTTGAGTCCCTTATACCAAGCTGTGATTTCTCAGCACAAATACTGCCTTTCCCAGTGATGACCACTAACAGCTCTGGAAAGATGACATTCTCTGCTTATCCCATACAGGTTAGGAAGGGACTGGAGAAGGTTGTGTTGTCTGTGCAAGGTTGTTCTGGCTGAATAGTATGTGTTCACTCATCAAAGGAATGTTTAATTGAGCATGTACTACATACTCCAGGTGTAGGAGGATGAATTGGGCCCAAGACACTATGCTGACAATCTTACATACATCATTCATGTTAATCGTTCTAAAACCCTGGGAATTGGATACTATGTGATCACTTTTTCCAGAAGGATTTGGATCCTGGATGTGCCTTCTTGGTAGTAGAGATTCTTTCTCTTCTTTTTCAGTATCATTAATCTTAAAAATAATGTTGGATGCAACAGCACAAATGTAGAGAGCAGAAATAGGAAGGGTGAATTAGAGGCTCTGAGTGAAATTGGATACATCAATCATTTGCATTTATGTATTTGGTTAACTTTATCCATCTATCTATTTATTTATTAAAGATTTCATTTATCTACTTGACAGAGAGAAACACAGTGAGAAAGGAAACACAAGTGGGGGGGTGGGAGAGGGAGAAGCAGGCTTCCCTCCGAGCAGGGAGCCTGATGCGGGGCTCGATCCCAGGACTCCAGGACCATGACCTGAACGGAAGGCAGACATTTAACAACTGAGTCACCCAGGTGCTCCGAGTATTTGGTTAATTTTAATGTGTGGACTATGAGTGGATATCCTGGGAACGGAAGGTGGGATGCTCTGTATTACCTTGGAAGCAGTGTTGTTGTTTTTTTAAAGATTTTATTTATTTATTTATTTGACAGAAACACAGCTAGAGAGGGAACACAAGCAGAGGGACTGAGAGAGGGAGAAGCAGGCTTCCCACCGAGCAGGAAGCCCGATATGGGGGCCGACCCTGGGTCTCCAGGATTATGACCTGAGCCGAAAGCAGTTGCTTAACCAACTGAGCCACCTAGACACCCCTTGGAAGCAGTGTTTTAAAGAGAAAGCTGAAACTGCCTCCCCAAATTTTAAGTCTTTCACTCTCCTTTGTCTGATCTGAGCCTCAGGAGAGTGTGAATGCCAGTTTGGGCACCCCAGGTGGAGCTGCCAGAAACCAGACGGGAGGAGGCACAGGGCCTGGCACGGGAGCCTTGGAGGGCAATTTTGTGGTCTAAGGTTATTTTCCACAGAATCTGAACCGACAGTTCTGTGTTAGCATCTGTAGTCCCCATTTAGGCGGAGGGACTCTTCCCAACGTAATTTCTGGGCACCTGAGCTCTGTGCACAGAATGATAGGTCCCAAATATGTAACTAGAATCCAGGACTGTCATAAGGTCCACTGGAGAGGTGAAATTAACGGGGGCCACTTGCACTCATACTGCACAGGGTGATCCTGGATGTCCAGTCTCTGATCCCCATCTGTTCTGGGATCCTTTGCACTGTGGCAGATGACAGACTCAGGAATTTGAGGGGTTCACCTGTTTTCAGTGTGCATATGCGCGAATAGGAAAGGCAGTAGGAAATGAGAAACAGGCGAGGGCAGCAAAAACTCTGTGTACAATAACAACATTGGTCAGAAGGAGGGCTGGTCTGAGCACAAACGCTGGTCCTAGCTTGCCTGAACTTGAACTCAGATGTGTGCTTGGTTGAGATGAGATTCAGTTGAGGTGCTCTGGGGAACCGAGGCTGGTGAAGGGAGGGTCACATGACTGGGCCCAGAGAGAAGCAATGCATGCCACAATTCCTGTGTGCACATGTGCAGCCCTTGTTGGACAAGTCTATCTGCGCAGGTGCTATGGGAAGCCACTACCAAAGGTGCCGTCTGGGAAGGCTCATGAGGGCAGAATCGCATTGCTATGTTGTGCGCGTGTGCGAAAGTGAGTGGGTCAGGAGTTTAGGCCACTTGAGAAAGTGGTCAGAATGAATCGTGGTACTGTGTGATCTTTAGAGATGGGGTGATACACATTCAATTTCCCAGAGTAAATTTGACCAGTTGGTTTTTCTTTTCAAATGATTGGTCTTGCCCCGCCTGTAGGAGGTAGAGGTAAAGTTTCTATAGACACGTTGTGGAGGGGTAGTATCTGATTGGATATACCCTAAGCAGTTGCCTTATTTTTGGAAAGCCTAGTAGACTGTGATGTTTGTTCTTAAGTTCATTTTCTTCCTTTGAGTGCACTTACTGTGACTTAAGCTGTGGTCTGCTTACAGAGGCTACTGAGACATTGAAGGCAATTGAGACTGTGGCTCCCCTATTTAACTATTTTAACAGTGGAAACACAGTTGGTAGGATATTATGTGTTTTTATGCGCTTGTGTCTGGTGTCTTTTTTTCCATTTGCAAGGGTAGTTCAGCAGTTGTCCACTCATCGTAAGAACACACAGTCACGATGGTGCAAAAATCTCACGTCCCTAAACCACCCAGTCAGTTACATGTATACCAATCAAAGATCCACATTTCATGATGTGTGTGATAGCAGGAGACAGATACATTTGTGTGTCAACAAGGAGGCGTTTCAGCAAGTGTGTCACATTTACATTTATAATAGTATATGTTTAAGAAATTCAGTAAATCCATTTCTGCTGTGAAGACACTATCTTCAGATAGTATTGGTTAAGAAAAGAAATTCTATTTACAGTAATTTTGATATGACACTATTTATGAAACATTAAAGCTAGTGCAAAATATTTTAGTTTGTATGTGTGTTATACAGTTTAAATGGAACTCACATGCACTGTAATTGCACAACAAAGAGGATACACCTCAAACTGATGAGCTGTGATGACTGAAGATCAAACGGTTACTGACTGGGTACAATGAATGAGGATTTTTGTTTTATTTAATTGTAAAATAAAAAGTATACACTATATACCAACAAAATATTTAATGTTGTGGGGCACCTGGGTGGCTCACTTGGTTGGGTGACTGCCTTCGGCTCAGGTCATGATCCTGGAGACCCAGGATCAAGCCCCACATCGGCCTCTCTGCTCAGCCAGAAGCCTGCTTCTCCCTCTCTCACTCCCCCTGCTTGTGTTCCCTCTCTGGCTGTGTTTCTCTCTGTCAAATAAATAAATAAAATCCTTAAAAAAATTAAAAAAAAATTTAATGTTGTGTCTATGTGTAGGTATATTCTATCTCTACTGTAACAAGTTTCCACACATTAAAGAGCTAAAAAAAGAAGGCTCTGCTGATTATGTATTTGAATTTCAGTGGGCTCTCCAGGTTTTTTGCTTAGGGTCTATAAAGTCAAAATCAAGTTTTCATGAGCCGTGGGATTTTCTCTGCAGCCTCTGGGGAAGAATCTACTTGCAGGACCATTCAGGTTGTCAACAGAATCCATCTTTAAAGATATTTATGTATGTATGTATGTATGTATGTATGTATGTATATATTTAGAGTAGAAGCAAGGAATGGGCAGAGGGAGGAAAGAGAATCTCAAACAGACTTTGTGCTGAGCCTGGAGCCTGAAGCGGGGCTCAGTCTCACAAGCCTGAGATTATGACCTGAGTGAAATCTAGAATTGGACACTCAACCACCTGAGCCACCCAGGCACCCTGACTGAATCATCTTTAAAGACAAATTGAAGTTGATTCTAAATCTTATGAAGGGGTTCATCTGCGTCTTACGTACAAATCTGACCCACTGGATTCAGAAATGCCAATATTGTTGGTGTCTTCTAGCAAGATTTCAGGCATCTTGCCAAAAGTTAGGGGTCTATTTCTTTAGATCCTTGTCCATGATGTTTCCATTGGGCTAGTTTCATCCAGTTTGGCTTGGCCCTTACTGCAAGCATATGGACTAATTGATAGAAATCTGGAAAACCAGCTTGGGAACGTTGAATCAATATGTTAAATTCTTCAGCAATCCTATGGAGATCCTCAGTCACTTTAGGGAACTCTTCTTTGTGTCCACTTAGATCTTCAGAAGACTTAATTTTAAGGGAGTAGATTTTAATAGGTTCAGAAGAGGAGGTAGCAGAGGGAACTTCAGAGGAAAAGAAAGTACTACAAAAGGATAGAATGAGAGTGGAGAGGAAGAAGGGAGAGCACAAAGGAAGATAGTTTTGGACACCAGGCCTGAGCACAGGGTCGCTTTCTAATGACTATTGATAAAGAAGATTGGCGAGGGGAAGCATAGTCCTCAGAAGCCCTTTTCTGTGTTCGTAATTGTTTGCTTACCTTATTCAGTTGAAAAATTATATGTTGGTATGAGGCGATATGGTGTTGTTGATAGGGTTTGGAACCTTCAGAATACCAATTAAAATAGGAATTAATTCCAAGTAAAATAGAAATCCCATTCAGTTTTGTCAGTTTTAGAATTGTGTTTATCCAACTCATCTTTGATAAAAGTAACTTTGGAAAGATCAAAGAATCCAGTTGTGGCCATTGACATTCTAAATTACTTCTTGTTAAGTCAGGCCATTTGTATATAAAAGGCCTTGAGAAGGGAAAGTATTTTTTGTAATTAAGAAAGGCATCTCTTCCTGGGGCACCTGGGTGGCTCAGTCAGTTGGGCATCTGCCTTTGGCTCAGGTCATGATCCTGGGGTCCTGGGATCGAGCCCCGCCTTGGGCTTCCGGGTCAGCGCGAAGCCTGCTTCTCCCTCTCCCTCCGCCTGCTGCTCCCCCTTCTTGTGTTTTCATTCTCTATGTCAAATAAATAAATAAAATGGAAGGAAGGAAGGGAGGGAAGGAGGAAGGGAGGAAGAAAGAGAGAGAAGAGAAAGAAAGAAAGAAAAAAGGAAAGGAGAGGAAAGAAAAAGGAAAAGAAAGGCATCTCTTTCTTACACTGGAATAGAAGAGTATCCTGGAGCAAGATCAGGTCCATGTAAGATCAAGTGCATCTCTTTCTGTTGGGTCTGCAACTGACTTCCAGTGGTAGGGCAAGAGAGCTCTTCCTGCCAAAAACCTCTGCCTCCATTTTAGCGAGACATCCCATGACTAATTTTCCAGAGTTGTAAAGAAAAGTTTGATTCGTTCAGGAGGTTGGCCAATGGGGACCATGATGGATTCGTGTCCAAAGACAGTCTTCAAAATCACAAACCATGCAGGAAGTGTCTAAGGGGGAGGTATACAGAAGTAGTGACCATTGACATGCAGGGGAACCAGTGTTACAGGGCTTTATCATTTTCTATATGATCTCAGGGAGACTCACTGGACTCAGGGAAGGCCACTTCCTAGCATGGTGAAACTTGATCTTCTAGGAACATTAAGTTCCTTGTTTTCCCCACCTCAGAGGTCTGTTGCTCTCAGGAATCTACAATTAGTCAAGCCCTAACTTAGAGAGCATAAGTGAATGAGTTAGACTTATGTAGCCAGCAATGCTTTGAGTAATTACACCTGGAAAGTCTATATTTGGAAAATAGCACAGATACATTATTAAGGCAGTATGTATTGAGCTTTTACTCTGTGTACACACATAGGATCCTTGGTAGTGTGCTGAGACCTCAGGAACCACCAAGGTTGACTCACCTCAGGAACATGCAGGTGAGTCAATCCTCATAATACTTCAGGGGTTCGTACTAGATGTCCCCTCTTTTCCCTGAGAAGGTAGATGCTGGGCACTGCCTTTTTGTTTCTTTTTCTTTTTTAACATTAAGTATATAAAAAAGGAGCTAAAGGTAAATTGTAGGACTATATTTACAAAATCATGAACTGGAATGCATGAGGAAGTTCTCGTTGTTGACTAAGAATCAAATTGGCATGAGATAAACAAGAAAATCAAATTTAAACTGTACATATGTAGACTCCACACAGATGTGAAACTTTCAAAGACGGGTATTAGTAAGATATATCTGTCTTTGGGGCACTGGGTGGCTCAGTTGGTTAAACGACTGCCTTCGGCTCAGGTCATGATTCCGGAGACCCAGGATCAAGTCCCACATTGGGCTCCCTGCTTGGCGGGAAGCCTGCTTCTCCCTCTCTCACTCCCCCTGTTTGTGTTCCCTCTCTGGCTGTGTTTCTCTCTGTCAAATAAATAAAATCTTTAAAAAAAAAAAAAAAGAGATATATCTGTCTTGGAGGAGAAATGCAGAAGAAAAGGAAGAAGAAGGGAGAAGTCTGAGAACTCCAAGGGAAGAGATATAATAAACAAGAAGAAGAAAATGAGTAAATAATGGATAAATATTATTCTTGGGGCCACTCAAAAAATAAGACATAAAGACTTGGCTCAAATAGGTCTTATTAGATTCCTTTCTGTTTCTTGTGCATAGTGGGTATAGTATCATAATTTAATTATGTATGTTCATAGCACTCATCCTGATGCAGCTTCTCTATCTCGATTCTTTTTAGTCATTGAGGGGGATGGAAAAGATTTTCTTGAATCTGCTAGATTTTGATTTCTTTTTAACTCACGATAAATAATCTTTTTGCCAAAGTGGCCCGTCATGAGGCAGCTTGTGCTAGGCCCATACAATCTGTAGGATATTTTGTTGAATTGAATAAGATAACATGTGGGAAAAAGAAATACTGCATGAAACCACATAGAATCTAAAAAAAGTGAAATCATCAAAGTGGAGATTAAAAGGTTGTTTTTTGTTGTTGTTGTTGTTTGTTTAAAGATTTTATTTATTTATTTGACAAAGAGAGATCATAAGTAGGCAGAGAGGCAGGCAGAGAGAGAGGAGGAAGCAGGCTCCCTGCCGAGCAGAGAGCCCGATGCGGGCCTCGATCCCAGGACCCTGAGATCATGACCCGAGCCAAAGGTAGAGGCTTTAACCCACTGAGCCACCCAGGTGCCCAGAGATTAGAAGGTTTGTTGCCAGCAAGTGCCAGTGAAGGATGTTTTGAGATGTTGGTCAAAGGGTAATGGGAAATTGATTGGAACCCCCACTAAAATGAAGTCAGGAGGTTTCAGCAGTGGGAGCTCTCAAGTCTTGTGACTCTGAAGTCATTGGCAGATCAGCGGGAAGGGAAGATCTTGGTATTCTCCAAACTTGACCTTAGAGATAGGCTGTACTATTCCAGCCAGAGGAAGCTAATGCTTTTCTTATCCCTCCCAGGCAATAGCTCAACCAGTGAAAAACCACAATCCTTCAAACTACCATTTTACTCCAGAGAACTTTTAGTGTATCACAGAGTTCTCAACTTCTCCCTTCTCTCCTCAAAAAAGCATCCCTCCTCTTTGTTTCCTAGACTTGCCTATCGTTTACCATAGTGTGTATGTCCCTAATTTGACAATGTTATATTCCTGAATAGATCATCTTTTTGTGGAAAAAATAATGAAGTTTTTGTTTATTTTTATTATTCTTTTATTTATTTACTTATTTTTAGAGGCAGAGAGCAAGAGCACAAGCAGAATGTGAAGGGGTAGAGAGAGAGGGATAGAAGGAATCTTTAGCAGGCTCCATACTCATCGAAGAGCCATTGGAGGGCTCAGTCTCATCATCCTGAGATCATGATATGAGCCAAAATCAAGTCAGACAACCAACTGACTGAGACACTTGCACCCCTGGCAATTTTTATTTTTAATGTTAAATATAACAACACTCAGGACACCTGGGTGGCCCAATTGTTTGGGCAGACAGCTCTTGATTTTGGTCTAGGTCAAGATCTCAGGGTCCTGCAATTGAGCCCTGTGTTGGGCTCTGCAATCCAAAGCTTGGAGATGCTTTCTTGTTCTCTTCCTCTGCCCTCCCCTTGATCACTCTTTCTTTCTCTGTCTTTGAAATAAATAAATAAACATTTTTAAAAATCCATAAATACAACAACACTCACTTAGGATGAATAATTACCGGTGTTCCATTGTGCAGCACACTTGACTATAGTGATGGGTTTTACACTTGAAATTTGCTGGAATGCAACTAATAGAAAGCATCATCAGCATACAAAAATCTTAACTATATGGGGTGATGGATATGTTTATGAGCTTCATGATAGTAAACGTTTTATAGTTAAATAAGGTCAAGGGTCCACAGAAAAAGGGAGAAAAGGCAAAGATTTCTTCACATATGAGAAGTCACTTTAGGCCCCCAGCCATTTTATGATCTATGCCTGCTTATCATCTCTGCCAGCAACACTGACCCAAGCACCTCTTTGAAGAATGTCCTGGAATATGTCAAAATTACAGAAAGACATCAGTAGTTAATGGTTTTAAGGCAGCAAAAGAATGTAAATACCAACAGCCACCACAAGCCCAGAGATAGTCTAACCATATCAGAGACAATTAATCTATGATAAAACTCCCATTGCTCTTTCCAAAGTAAACATTGTCTTCTTTTTCTCTCTCTCTTTTTTTGTTTTTAAAGATTTTATTTCTTTATTTGACAGAGAGAGAGATCACAGGTAGGCAGAGAGGCAGACAGAGAGAGAGGGAGAAGCAGGCTCCCTGCTGAGCAGAGAGCCCCATGTGGGCCTTGATCCCAGGACCCTGAGATCATGACCTGAGCCGAAGGTAGAGGCTTTAACCCTCTGAGCCACACAGGCACCCTCCTCTTTGTCTTTTAACAGAGATTCTCTACTAGCTATTGTTGGAATTGAAACCCTTTGAGCATGCAAAAACAGAATAAAGGAGCCAGAGAAATGATGATGCCCACCTTTAGTAGTCCTTTGACTCAATCAGCTGGGACCTGGACTCTGTCAGCTTAGGATGACTTTTGATGGATTTCATTCCAAAATGGCCTTTTCTAGGCTCCTTGATGAATATGCATATGCCATTAGCTTAAAACTTGCCCCAATTTTGTGGTTTGGGGAGCTAGTTTTGGGAAATGTCCCATATTGATTATTGAAATATCCCATATTGATTATTTTAAAATAAAAGATACTCAGGAAATAGCCAATACAAAAAGAACACTCTGACCACCTTTGTGTCTAGAAAGCAGGAAATCAGTCTTCCATGTAATGGATACCTTTACAGAGAGAGAGAGAGGTATTCTTATCTCCATGGATAGGGAATTAGAAGCTGAGAAGTTTGCATGAACAAACTTGTTACTTTTCACTAGTTTACTACTACTACTTAAAATTCTGCTCAGAATTCCATATTAATTGAAGGCCCAAACAGAAGTTTTCTTTATGCTCTCAAATTCTCACAGATGTAATTCTCTTCTTTTTCCTAAAAAATCATAAAAACTATCTACATTAGTTATTGTTATGGGTCTCACTTTCATTATTGGGTTTTGGGTGCATGTTACTAGATTCTGGGATTGCTTTCTCCTGTAATCTGTCTACGTCAATTTGATACTTAAGCTAGGTAAAATAATCTTGAATGGTAACAATTTTTCCCTAACCTCCTAACTAGCATATGTGTGGAGTTGAAGATCTTTACATGCCTACCTAGAAAGAAGCACTCTACTTGCACTCATGATAAAATTCTTGTGCATCTGGGTTAAGCATATTTTGAATTTGAGGGATTGACATCAAACCTTATTATAGTGGAAAGGGTTATGGTCATTGTGTCAGATGCGGTGACACAGTGTGGGTAAAAATGGCCATTTTTAATGATATTCTTGGGTGTCCACTTGTGGTACACACATGGTTTTGCTTACAGTACCATCTGAGAGGCCTCTGGTCAGTGAGATGGAGAAGCCCCCATGGGGGCAGGACTGCCCTGAATGAAAAAGAAATAACTTCCAACCAAAATCCTTATGTGTGGTCAGATTTTTTTCTTAATCCTTCTTAATCTTGAAACAACGTTTGATACCTAGTGGTGGGGCAATCATTTGGGGGCCATGAGAGATAAAAGAGGAGCACAGTGCTGCATAGCAATAATATCAGGGCAAAAATGAGTGAAAAGGGGTACCTCATGTGATGTCTCAGTCATTTTTAACAGACATGGGCTCCCTCCATATTCATTGTATATATAAAATACACATCTTCTTTAAGTGTTACTCTTTTTTGGTATAGCTGAACACAAGTATAGGGCTACAAAATGAAATGGATTATTATACTTCACTTGAAATAATGTTAAATGGGCATAACCTGCTACCCAGCATCTTTGCAGTGAGTTCCAAAACTGATAGAAATTCTAGTTCCACTGCAGACAGTATGAGTATCAGAATAGCACTGACTTGGAGTACCATGGAGAGTTCTGGGCAAAAATTGAGTGGATCGTGTGAAGCAGAGATGGTCACTGCATCTGACTCCTGATCTGTATACCCACTCATTGGCAACAAGCACAGCGCCCAGAGCACATGACTACCCTAATCATGGGTAAGTGGAGTGAGGGTGGTACCTGTCAGCTATGAGTCAGCATCCCTGGAAGATCACCCATCTCTAGGGGATGAAACCTGTGTTGGGGTTATACACCTGGGATACTAGTGCTTTATGGAACCACAGCCCATGCCTTGCTGATCCTGCCTATTAAAGCTTCCTGATGGCTTCACCTTCAACGTCTACTCTGTCATTGACATCTTAAAGCGATTCTCCACAGCGCTTCCATCATCCAACACCTGTCACCATCCACTGCTGCCAATCTAGGCCTGAGGAAGATCAGTAATCTCTGTCATCCAACAGAATCTGCTTATCAGTACCACCTGAGAATTCAGTTAAATCATGAAGAAAAGGGGTACCTGGGTGGCTCGGAGGGTTGGGCCTCTGCCTTTGGCTCAGGTCATGATCTCAGGATCCTGGGATCAAGGCCCTTATTGGGCTCTCTGCTCGGCAGGGAGCCTGCTTTCTCCTCTCTGTCTGCCTGCCTCTCTGCCTACCTGTAACCTCTCTCTCTCTCTGTCAAATAAATAAATAAAACCTTTAAAAAAAATCATGAAAGAAAAGTAGGAATTCCTTGGTTCCAGGAAATCATCATATTTACCAAGTCCACATCTCCATTACTTTTATTCATCAGATGACACCATGAGCAGCTGACTTGGCCTCCAGTTCCCTCCCCTCATTTCAAAAAGAGTTCTCCAGGTATGCTTGAATAGGTCTTATCTTGGGGCACCTGGGTGGTTCAGTTGTTTGGGAGACTGCCTTCACCTCAGGTCATGATCCTGGAGTCCAGGGATTGAGTCCCACATCAGGCTCCCTGCTGAGTGGAGAGTCTGCTTCTCCCTCTGACCTTAGCCTCTCATGCACTCTCTCTCACTCTCTCTTTCTCTCAAATAAATAAATAAAATCTTAAAAAAAAAACAACAACACTTAAAAATAAAATAGGTCTTGGGCGCCTGGGTGGCTCAGTGGGTTAAAGCCTCTACCTTTGACTCAGCTCATGATCTCAGGGTCCTGGGATCGAGGTCTCATCGGGCTCTCTGCTCAGTGGGGAGCCTGCTTCCTCCACTGTCTCTGCCTGCCTCTCTGCCTACTTGTGATCTCTCTCTGTCAAATAAATAAGTAAAATCTTTAAGAAATAAAAATAAAAATAAATAAAATAGGTCTTATCATGGCCAATCCGTGAAGCATCTTCCTTTCTCTCAGATCAGGATCCCAGACTCTAGTGTACTTCTCCATTTCCCTCTGCTTTCTCCCTGATTGTGCTCTCTCGCTATCTCTCTCAAATAAATAAAATATTTTTTTCTTTTTTAAAGACTTTATTTATTTGACAGAGATAGTGAGAGAGGGAACTCAAGCAGGGGGAGTGGCAGGGGAAGAAGCAGGCTTCCCGTTAAGCAGGGAGCCCAATGCAGGACTTGATCCCAGAATCCTGGGATCATGCGCCGAGGCAAAGGCAGACACCTAATGACTGAGGCACCCATCAAATAAATAAAATCTTTAAAAAATAAAAAAAAAATAGTCTTATCTTTCTAGGGGGTAATCATCATGTTTTACTGATGTTCACATCTCTCTAAGTGCTGTCTGAATTTATACTGTGGCCCGTTGTCCTTATATCCCTCTAATCTGAATTAGAGGTCAGTGAGGACTCTAGCCACAACACATACAAAAAATTTTCTCAGGGGCGCCTGGGTGGCTCAGTTGGTTAAGTGACTGCCTTCAGCTCAGGTCAAGATCCCGGAGACCCGGGATCGAGTCCCACATCGGGCTCCTTGCTCAGCAGGAAGCCTGCTTCTCCCTCTCTCACTCCCCCTGCTTGTGTTCCCCCTCTGGCTGTGTTTCTCTCTGTCAAATAAATAAAATCTTAAAAAAAAATTTTTTTTTTTTCTCAGATGGATTTGTAGCTGGGAATGAAACTGAGGAATCAAGAACTGGAGATCATTAAAAAATAAGACAAGTAGAATTTATCTTTATGTGTTCAGAGAGTCAGTCATGCAACCTGAAAACAGGATCCTTTCTTCACATGCAGAATTTGTGCAGTTCTTCCTGTACTTTTTCTCTGTCTCTTGCCTTGCCCCATACTGGAACATTTTCCTCCTCCTTGAGGGATATCTATCACACATCCAGTATTGAATGTATTGTATTTGCTTCATTTAAACATCAAAAGAACCCCTGCATTATGACATGGGGCTCAAACCTTTGTTAGGTTGGGTGGGTGGAGTGCTTGGGAGTTCCTGGGTAAATCCAGATTAAGCTTAAACAGATTTAGGTAAACTGTGGATATCTTCTCTAGGGGAATGTCTAGGGCTCCAAGGGAGGTGGTTGTTCACAAGGGTCATGGTTGAGGTGTCCTGTCAGAAGTTATATTAACCTGTGACTCTGCTGGGTATTGTTTAGGGAATGCATTAGTGAAAGGGGCTGGCGTCAGTTCACCTCCTCTGCAAATCAACTGACGACACAGAATGGATGCCAAGTAGCACCATCATGAAGGAATTTAGGTAAACCGTCGACAGTCCCCCTTTGTGATCTGTAAAATATCGATGTGGATGTCCCAGGAGTTAAAAGGAGGAGAAACCAATGCAATAGATAAACTGTTGGAAATAAAACCACACATTATGTAAAGTCTGAGGCCACTGAGAAAACAGATTACTAGTTATCAAATGGTTGGTAGATGCCATTTGTTGTCTACATTTTTAATTAAGGTGAGATAGGTTAATAACACATCATTGACTACCTACCAGTGTTAACACATTAAAAGCTAATATTTTCTATTGTTAAAATATCTTAGGATCATATGTAGACTAAGTTATGCGTTTCAGATCCACTGTATGATCCTTGTTGAAGATACAGATGACAAACATTTAGGAAGCATTCTTGTTCTGATATAATGACCTAGGAGTCATAATTTCAATAATTTTCAGGCCGGAAGTAATTGTTAAGAAATGTGGATGTACAATTATGTGCTCTTTTATGGAAGAGTTCGATGTCCTCTATTGATAACTGGGAAGGTTTCTTCATTTCAGTCACATCAGCTCATACTCTGTATGTCTGTCAATTGCTATTATAAAGATACATCAGTATTTTAACTTATTGCCACCACTTTTTCTCCGTTTTTGACTCTTTAAGATTTTAATTCCAGGGGCTCCTGGGTGGCTCAGTTGGTTAAGCGACTGCCTTCGGCTCAGGTCATGATCCTGGAGACCTGGGATCGAGTCCCACATCGGGCTCCCTGCTCGGCGGGAGGCCTGCTTCTCCCTCTCTCACTCCCCCTGCTTGTGTTCCCTCTCTGACTGTGTTTCTCTGTCAAATAAATAAAAAAATCTTAAAAAAAAAAAAAACAAACAAAAAAAGATTTTAATTCCAGTTAGTTAGCCAAGTGTTATATTAGTTTCAGCTGTACTAGATAGTGGTTGACGAGTTCCATACATTATCCAGTGGTTAGCACAAGGAGATCGGTCCTTCATTCCTAAAACCTATTTAACCCTTCTCCCCACCAACCTTCTGTCTGATAACTGTTGGTTTATTCTTTATTGTTAAAAGACGGTTTCTTGATTTCTCTCTCTCTCTCTCTCTCTTTGCACTGTCACTTACGAATTGATGAAATTTCTCATGGAGAGGTGGACTGGGGTCATCCTAAAGTGTCTTCGCATTGTTTTTGTTTTTCTTTATAATAGTATTCTAATGTGTTTTCTCTTTTGCTTTGTTCTCTC
The DNA here is from genome assembly GCA_004023965.1 of Spilogale gracilis. NCBI lineage: Eukaryota > Metazoa > Chordata > Mammalia > Carnivora > Mephitidae > Spilogale > Spilogale gracilis. The sequence continues at coordinate 55,722 of PITA01008859.1, read as the reverse complement.
CTATTGTTGAGATATGTATAAGCTGTTCCTGACCCCTTTACCCAGCTAACGGATCATACTGACTACTCCAGACTAATTCACTGTCATGTCCCCTCTGGGCTCTACAACAGTGGCCTTCTGTAATAATTACACGTAGGGGCAGATAGGGACTAATTCCAATGCATGGGTAGGGACTTCTCTCCAACCCCTGTCACCTTGAAGAAGTTGTAGAATATAAGCCCTTCAGCCTTCAACAACCTTAACAATTTAAGAACCGATAATTGGTCAGGAGTGAAGTGATGAGGGAAAGAAACAGAAAAATGTTCACCTTTAACCCAGAAGGTTGACCTATAGCCTGCATAAGGATCAAATATGTGCTGGTTGGTACATTCTTAAGGGGTGTCATGACTGCCTATATATCTCACCCATAGTTAATACCAAACTCAATGGTAAGCACCAGAGAAATTTTGCAAAAGTAGTGGTTTTTTAGAAATTTTTATTTATTCATCTGAGAGAAAGCATGAGCACAAGCCGGGGAAGCTGGAGGCAGAGGGAGAAGCAGACTCCCCGCTGAGCAAGGAGACTGATGAGGGGCTCTATCCCAGCACCCTGGGATCATGACCCGAGCTGAAGGCAGACGCTTAGCCAGCTGAGCTACCCAGGCATCCCAAAAAGTAGTTTTATAAGTAGAAAATGTAAGAAACATTTATGATCTAATACTCCCAGCATGTCCCCTCCCCCTGAGCACTAAGCATATAACCACCAGCTTCATGTCGCCATAGTGCAGCTCTTTCTGCCCCAGGGTCCTGTCTCCCTGCTACTTGAATAAACTGTAAAACATCTGAAGAATTCTTTCCTGCTGGATGGGCTCAACAGTCCCTCAACAGTTTTGTTACTGAAAATCCATTTTTGGCTGCTGGTGTCTCAAAAAGCCAATACTCAAGAAAGTTTTCCTTGGAAAGGAGTATGAGCTTTACTCAGGAAGCCAGCCACTTGGGAAGAAGGTAGAGTCTTTTCCAAAAACCAGCTCCACGGTTTCAGCCTGGTCCAGAGAGTTGAAAAGGAACTCGAGGCCAGTAATCAGTAAAAGAGGAGCGCGGCAATCTGTCACACTTCTTGCTTGCCCGCCGACTCCCTGGTGCCAGCCAGAGACGTTATTGAGGTCCTTGGAGGTTGTGCATTGGGGCCCCAGGGGAGGTTGTGCAAGAGGGTTCCGAACCAGGTCTTTCGGGGAAGCAATGTATGATCTGTAGATATACAGAGAGGTTTATTTATCAATCAGGCTAAATGGGCATGCTAAAATTGAAAGACAACAAAGTCAGGCAGAGGGGCACTGGCCGGGCTTCTGTGTAACTTAAAAGATCTTTTAGGTTGATTGTGTTGCTGCAAATGGAAGGATTTCCTTTTGTGAAGTTGATTATATACCCAGAATAAAGTAGATGGTAGAACCCTGTCAGTAATATAGCTGATATCAGACCTTATCTTTTATATTATAAAGAGTTGCCTGCCTGGTGTGGCAAACTGTTGTTTGATAAACATTTGCTCTTTTCTTTTTCCTGTGAATATACTTCCCTGTTTTTGAAAGTCTAAATCCTTCCACTCTTCTTAAATCACAGTGACATGTAAGCATCAGTTCCCTGTCTTTGAGCCTCATGTTTTTGAGGTTCCCCTAACTAAGAAATGATTTTTTTTTCCTTGTGATTCGATCTACACCAGTGGAATTATTAGTCCGGCTCAAGAATTGAGGACAGATGAGGAAGATGTTTTCCCCTTGTACACATTCATTCTGTCGTCAAAAACTGACCGTGCTTCAGAGCCAAAACATAACCTGAAGACAGAGTTGGAAGTAAAGAAGAATAATAGCTTGATGGCTTTACGGGACAGAGGAGGCTGCTGGAATCTGAGGCCTTCGGAACTACACGCCCACCCCAAGGAGGGGGCTGAGATTTTGTAGGGATATACAGGCTGTGGCCTGTTTGAATAAGAATTAGGTCTGTGTTGCCATCCTTGTTCACATTTTCAGAGTGGAATTGGATTCCTAAAAACAAAACAAAACCTAAAAAGAGGAATGGGAAGTTAGGGGAAGAAAGGGAAGAGGATTCTTATTTTAAGCTATCAAGCCTCCCTACGGTTCAATGCCACCCTATTTGATTTTTGTTCAACTTTCTGTTCTTGAGCAGTTTCAGTGTGAGTCACCAGGGCAACTGAAGTGAGACCACTTCATATTTTAAATTTAAAACCACTCATTATTTTCTAGAATTCCAAAATAAAGAAAAAGAGTAACACCAAGTTTTAGTGAAAATATTGAGGAATTAGAATTCTCATATATTGCTGGTGGGAAAATAAAAAGTACATTCATTTTGGAAAACTGTTTTGCAGTTACTTATGAAAACAAACATTAACCTACTGAAGGGGAGCATGTTCTCAGAGCAAAATATGTCTCTTTGTTTGAGGATTACTTTAGGCTGGTTGGTGTGTAGTTGTTTTTTTTTGAGGGCGAGAGAACAAGTGAGCATTCGTGCAGGATTGGGGGGCGGAGGGGGAAGGAGGGGCAGAGGTAGAGTGACAGAATCTTAAGGAGGCTCCTTGCTCTGTGGATGCTGACCTCACATCACAGAGATCACGACCTGGGGTGAATTCAAGAGTCATGTGCTCAGCCTGCTGAGCCACCCCTGCGACCCTCTGCTTGTTATTTTAAGCAGACAAAGGAAAGCTCTGAGACCCAGTATGTTTACTTCTGTAAGAGATATTTGTATTTATAAAGGAAAGCTCCATTTGTAAGGGTGTCTCCCTCTGTGTAGTGGAAAGAGGGAGAAATCTAATCTCCAGAAACCCTGATCAGTGGGAAAAACATCGATTTAAACCTGGTTAGCAACCACAGCCTTGGTTCCTGCGCTTTGCCTGGTCACCTCCCCAAATAGGATCACGGATGGAGTTTCCAAAATGATCCTTGCTGGTGCCCTCCTCCTCACGTTCTGTCAACTGGTGAAAACAATGGCGTTGTGTTAATTAAGGGCTCCAGGAGATTCTCAGTGGGGCCAGGCTTAAGCACGAGGGCTTTCCGTTATAAAATTTTATGAGAGTTGAGAGCAGGCTTTGGCGCAAGGAGCAGTAAGAGGGACTCTGCTACAGGAGTGTGGGAGGCTCGGGTCCGTGCTCCACACAGCTCCTATGCTGAAGCTTAATTTGTGCGCATCTGTGGGAGGGGAGGCCCCCTGAAAGCCGAGAAGGAAAAGTCAGGGATTAGTCTCAATGTAGGAGCTTGAAAGGCTCCTGACACAAAGGGCTAGGAAGCTGGGCTTTTTCTTCATTTCAAAGTCCTGCCTTCTGGCCAAGCAGTGTAGAGGTGCTGAGGCTACGTTGGTGGTTTTAAAGGCATTTTCTCCTGATGCAGCCGTGATTTCTCCACGAATCTCTTCTGAGAAAGAAATCTAGAGGACAAGGTGAAAGAAGAAGAAATGGCCAGTTCTCAGGTAAGCCTTGCATCTGAGGTCAGAGGCTATCATCTTTTTCTCCTGAAATTCCTTGCATTTAGAAATTGCAAATGTTTATTCCTGTAGTTCTGATATTTATGCTTTTGTTTTGCTTGTGTTTTATGTTTAAAACCTTTTCAAAAATGATAAAAAGAGTTAAGTCTTTAGAACAATTCTTCCCTATATCCCAGAGCCATCTCTCCCTTCTCTCCAACCTGGCTTCCAATAGGCCGTCAACAATTGTCACACTGAATTAAAGTACTACAAGTATGAAAATACTCCCTTTGTGACTGATTCACAAGGGATGTCTTTGAGTTCAAGATTCCTATTGCTGATGGGGTCAGGTCCTGGGATATCAGTCAAGGAAAGCAGTTCTTATTTAGGTACCATCTGGCTGCTTTTTCAACTTTCTGTCGACCAGGAGTCAGAAAATGCATAAATAAACATGATGGGTATGAGGCTCAGAATAACTGGAAAAGTTCTTGGGGTGGGGGGTGGGAAGGGGGACGGGTTTATGTTCTTTAGATTGTGAAAAAGACACTATTTAAAATACAATGGACTAGGAAACTATGTGTGATTGAACTTTGTATAAATGCACTGTATTCTCATAATTCAATTTATATTCTGATTTAATGTTTGATTACCACAAGAACATACCAGTGATAATAGGTCCTTTGGTGTGCTTTAGGCCCTGATACCAATTTGTTTCCTTAAAGCTCCTTACCCTTTTTTTTTTTTTAAGATTTTATTTATTTGAGAGAGAGAGAGTGTATGAGAGACAGGAGAGCCACAAGCAGGGAGGAGGGATAGAGGGAGGAAGAGTCCCCGTTGAGCAGGGAGCTGGATTCCAGGGCTTGAGCCCAGGAACCTGGGATCATGTCCCGAGTGTAAGATAGATGCTTAACTAACTGAGCCACCCAGGTGCCTCGTGTTACCTTCTTTTACTTGGGTTAGTGCTCTCTGACAGATTTCTCCCCTATAAAGTTCATATTTCCCCCCTTAATATTCATAAGGGTCTTAGATGGATTTACTGAACTATACATCAGAACCATCACAGTTAAAGTGGAAACTTCCTTCTTCTGAATTTCTCTTGCTTCTCATTTCTGTTGAGCACAAAGGTCAAAGAAATGTAGGTAAACTGAAATTCAACTTGCAGACCATTGATAAATACTTGAGACTGGCCGAGTATGACATTGCATCAGGAATTCCCAACTGCCTTAATGTTAATGCTCCGCTAGAGGCAAAACGCAACCAGCCTGACAATAGCCAGACCTCCAGGGTCCTGTAAGTCCTCTTTAGCATATGAAAATCCCTGCAGGAACTTCCTTTATTTTTGCCGCTCAACTTAAAACTATTTTATCAGTGGCTTCTCACCAGGACTGTGCAGATGTTTCTGCCCAGGGGTCCTGTCCCTCAGCTTTAATAAAAACAGTTCTTGTACTAAAAATGTCTCAAGAATTCTTTCTTGACCCTTAGCTCGCAGGCCCCTTCACATCATAGGTTTCCGCTGGACAATGAAGGCTCTCACCTTTGTGGAGCAGAGATAACGATTTGTAGGATTGGAGGTTCTAGGTCAGACCTCCATCTTTTAGGTTTTTATTTTACTCCACACTTAGGTCACAGTTACCGTTCTATTTTACTTCTTTGTATTTTCAGAAACAAACAAACAAACAAAACAAGAATCACTTAATTAACATGTTTGAGTGTCTTAAGATCTGAAACAGAATAGAGCCACAGATAGAAATTATATCAGGTAGGCTTGTGACACGAAGGAAATTTGATTTGCAGCCAATAATGAGATCACAGGGAATAACTTCCAAAGCAGAGACTCCCAGAGCCAGGGGTTGGGGGGAGACAAGTTTCCTTTTGCTTAGGGTTCAGATGGAAATTCAGAAAAATGGGCTTCATAGTCTTGTATAGGACTGGGCAGAAGGCCACACAGGTACCTGAAGACAACACGCATACATACTTTGTATGTTATGTAAGTGAGGTTTGTGCTTCTCCTGGGGTTGAGATTTTCATATTATAAGGAGATAAAAGTACCATGGCTTACTTTTTGGTCCATCTACACAGGTGCGAGTCAGGGGTTAAGCTCAAACTGCACTGGCCCAGTCTCATCATTTGAGCCATCATTACCTTTGTTGCATGGTTTCCGTTCCTTGACAGGAGACTAGACCATGGGGTCCTGTGCCTGGAGTAAAAGATAAGGTGGAAAAAGGGGTTAAGTAAAATGTGGGACAAAGGTCAGAGGGGACCAGCAGGTAACTGGGGAAGGTCAGGTCTTGGGTCTAGTCTAGCTAGTGACATTAACTCCCGCTTTCATCTTAGGAAGCATTGTGAACTCTGTCAATGGCCATTTATTTGGTGACTGTGGTATTTATTGCAGGGACTGCTGACATTCAGGGATGTGGCCATAGAATTCTCTCAGGAGGAGTGGGGATGCCTGAACCACACTCAGCGGGAATTGTACAGGGATGTGATGTTAGAGAACTACGGACACCTCCTCTTCTTAGGTGAGGAAGACTCCTTCCAGATTTCCTAAAACACACTCTGGGTTTTCTTCCTTCCTATGAAGACTATCTCTTGGAAGACTTCTCTTTGGATGACTGGAATTCAGATCCAGGCAGAAAGGGGAGTAAGTAGAGGTTTGTAGATGTAGAGAAAAATCTTCATGATGTTTCCTTTTTGCCTTTAGTTTCCTCTTGTTTAAGGTAACATCATCACTTTTGTAGATGAGTGTCAGTTGTAAACAGTGAGTGGCAAAAAATGGTACTGCCCACATCATAAATTGAAATTATAATTCCTTATTATTGTATTGGTAATACTTGAAAGTGGAGGTCATGATATGAAAATTTGAAACTTCTCCTGCATGTTTAATGGACTGTTGGTCAACCATGTTTGGGAAATCATTTCCTAGAATTCTATGATCTCCTCTAGTGGATTGAAAATTAAAAACTCCAACAATACTCCTATTCATTTTTTGTAATAAACAGGTCTTATTGTGTGGAAGCCAGACCTGGTCATCGTTTTGGAGCAAGAGAAGCAGCTCTGGGATGTGAAGAGAAGGGAGACAGTAGCCTTTCATCCAGGTAGGTGGGAATGAATGAAGCAGATGACAGAGGTGAGGTCCAAATGTGAAGGAGGAAGACAGACCTTAAATTCTGATTCCAGTAGCTCTGCTTGAATGGAAATTAGTTTTAGAAGCGTAGTTGGATTACTCCCCCTCTCACAGAGGAACATCTGCTATCCAGCATTATCAAGCTCTTACATTCTCTAAGGATTCTTCTTCAGCTCCATTGATGGCCTGCCACATCCACAGAGGGGCCAGGAGACTCTCCTTGGAGTGGGAGGGCCTCTGTAATCTGAGAGCTTCTCCATTGCAGTGAGGGACCAGGGAAATCTCCCTATTTCTTAGGATCGCTATTCTAAGCCCTTTGTAAGTTGTTTTTCATCATGGAAGAAGTGTGTCAGAGTGGTTGTACGCACATTAGAGTTTGGTGAAGAAACCCTGGGAACCCTGAAGAAAGATATCACATGTTTTCTGGTTTATTCGTTCCAATGTTATGGTGGCTTTAATCTTAATCCAATAAAATTGAGAATCAGTAACTTCATCAGATAACAAAATACCTCCCTAAAATGAGAAAATTGAATCCTTTATTTCACTTAAAAGCTCATTTTTCTTTGTATTAAATAATATTAGAAATTTCCACTCTATGTGTTCCATTCCTCAGTGATGAAATAACTAAATGTATCTGTTTGTTTCCGGGAATCCCTACCTAAATAATGCCATAGGGGAGCTGGAATATTTAGAATTCAGAATTTGTAGCATGTAATAAAAGTCTCAGTTTTTAGTTTTTTCATTAATAATTGAATCATTTTATAGTTTTATATGGTATAAAGTTCCTGTTATTTGCCATGTGTGTTCTCACATTTTCAGTTATACATAACGTTCATCTTTGATTTTTTTTTATATCGGAAGTTGTGATGTGACATGGGCATTTGCTTATAAAAAGTAAGGTGGCATAAATAAAAAATTTAAAAAAAAGTAAGGTGGATAATCAGTAAAATTCCCATATTAAAAAAGAAGTTTGGGTTATAATTTTAATTTTACATCTGGAAAAATAAACCATTTGGCTTTTCTTCTATTTCCTCAGAGTGTATCTGAATTTAAGCCCAAATATTTTATTTTTTTACAAAGTGATTTCTGGCAAGTTTTATAATTGTGATGGTATTTCTTTATTTCAAAATGAAGGGCTTTTTTGGGGTGCTTGGGTCTTATTTTTTTTTAATATATATTTATTTATGAGACAGAGTGTGCATGAGCAGCAGGGTAAAGCACAGAGGGAGAGGGAGAGGTAGAAGGAAAGGGAGAGAATCCCAAGCAGACTACCTGCTGAGGTGGGCACCCTTGAGGGGCTCCATTTCACAACCCTGAGATCATGACCTGAGCCAAAATCAAGAATTGGATGCTAAGCCAACTGAGCCATAAAGGTGCCCCACCGTGCTTCATTCTAAAGAATGGATTATAGTCTTACATTCTGTGTATGGAAGGGATATATTAATGACAATACATTTTCCAGTGCCTTTTAAGTGCTTATTCATAAAATTTTCTGTTAGAACTTTTCATGGTAGATTTTAATATATACTCTTTACTATTTTACCATCCATGAAGACATGCCAGTAAATCAAAATGCTTGGTTTTCACAGGCACTGAGTCAGTTTAAAGTTACATAAGAGGTTTCCTTTCAAAAATGCATCCATTTTTTTTTTCTAAAGCTTTTATTTATTTATTAGGGAGAAAGCGTGCAGAAGTGGCGGGGTTGGACAAAGAGGGAGAGAAACAAGTATACTTCCCACTGAGCAGGGATCCCACACAGCTCCTTTGTAGGACCCCGAGATCGTGAGCTGACCTTAAGTTAAATGCTTAACAGCCTGACCCACCCAGGCACCCCAAAATCCATCTATTTGTATGTGGAATTCTTTGGGTTAAACTTTATTCTATTGTGGTTTTACAATTCCATAATAATGCGCTTCCTTTTGTATGGGACCTCTCACAGCATGATTTAGTTACCATGTGTATTTTATTATAGGATGTGTAAACTTAACCCAAGTACAAATCAGCGCTTTAGTCTCTGCAGTATTTGAGCAAATGCTCACCTTTTGTCCGAGTCACCACATAATGCATCCAAAGGGTGTTTTCATTCCCTTGGCTGGGATGCCTTCCTGACAGAAATAGTTCCCTCAGCTGTCCAGCCAGTGAGCATACAGGTCACTCATTTGATCGTCTCCTGAGGACAGGTAGAGTGTTCTCACAACGTTGCTGTGGAGTCTCAGGGAGGGTGAGCCGCTGTTGTGAGCAAGTGTCACAAACTTTCCTTGTCTCTTCAACGTGCCTCTTCTTCCTTCGTACTTACTTGGGGGTGCTGTGTTCTCCTAACTGGCTTCTGGAGCACGCTAAAAGGTAATTTGGTCCGTTTTTGTCTCCATGGGGGAGCAAAGTCCTGTGTCCCTATTTCTCCAGTTTGCTGATGTGCTATGATTAGTATTGTTTGCACATTAGCATTTTACCGTATATGCATGTGAGTATAGTGAGTGTGATACTTATTTTGTATCTTTTAGTTTTCTCTTTCCATAACACCCAAAGCCTGTTGGCAAAGATGGGGAAAGAAGATTCACTTTTTATTATTTTTATTTATTTATTTGACAGAGAGATCACAAGTAGGCAGAGAGGCAGGCAGAGAGAAAGGGGGAAGCAGGCTCCCTGCCTAACAGAGAGCCGGACGCAGGCCTTGATCCAAGAACCCTGAGATCATGACCTGAGCCGAAGGCAGAGGCTTAACCCACTGAGCCACCCAGGTGCCCAGAAGATTTACTTTTTAAAGTGTTATGGGAAGATGTGGAAGGAGTGGCCCTGAGTATTTATACTTAATGAATGACTGGGAAGGTGACTGAGGGTAGTGAAGTGCAGGAAGGAAGGATGTTACGATGGATGTAAACCCAAGTGGGACAGTTTCCATAATGAAATCCCTCCCCCCAGAAGAGATGAGGCATAGAATGCATTCAAGGAAGATCTCCACTGTTAAATCAGTTTTATTTGCAGAACAATGTCCTTGAACCCGGGAATTATAATGCATTTTTTCAACATACGTAGTATCTGGCATATGAAAATTCTGGAAAGTCACCCAGTTCATGCTGAAAGTTTCATTCAAACCATTTCAAATATAAGATTCGTTTATTCACTGATGCACTTTTGAATGTTAGACATTTAAAAATGAAGATAAAAATTGTAGATGTGGGGGCACCTGGGTGGCTCAGTTGGTTGAGCAACTGCCTTCGGCTCAGGTCATGATCCCAGAGACTCGGGATTGAGTCCCACAGCGGGCTCCCTGCTCGGCGGGAAGCCTGTTTCTCCCTCTCTCACTCCCCCTGCTTGTGTTCCCTCTCTGGCTGTGTTTCTCTCTGTCAAATAAATAAAATCTTTAAAAAAAAAAATCTAAATGTGATTAATTTGAGAAGTCCTTTTCAGAGGTTTCATTGTACTCCCACCAACACGTTGCACATTGTCTAAATTTGATAAACACAGGTTGGCCTTTATCCAAACAGCACTGTGGAATACTTACCAGATAATACTTACTTTAGAGCAAGTTTTCATGTGTTGTGATCTTTTTTTTTTTTAAGATTTTATTTATTTGACAGAGAGATCATGACCTGAGTGGAAGGCAGTCGCCCAACCAACTGAGCCACCCAGGCGCCCCCCCTGTGTTGTGATCTTAGTGAGGACTCTATTTTCTATAATTACCAAGTTGTTTATAGAGACAAAACTTACCAACATAATGAATTTGGGGAAAATGTCAATCAGGGGTCAAATTCTAATAAACCCCAGAGAATTCAGTTTCTAGAGAACTAGTATTAGAGTAATAAATGTGGGAAAATGTTTTATGAAATCTCAAATCATATCGTATATCACTGTATCCTTATGGAAGTGAAGACTTAAAAAAAAAAAATGTAGTAAGGGGCACCTGGGTGGCTCTGTTGGTTAAGCGACTGCCTTCGGCTCAGGTCATGATCCCAGAGATCCGGGATCAAGTCCCACATCAAGTCCCTTCCTGCTCTGCGGGAAGCCTGCTTCCCCCTCTCTCACTCCCCCTGCTTGTGTTCCCTCTCTGGCTGTGTTTCTTTCTGTCAAATAAATAAAATCTTAAAAAAAAAAAAAAAAAAGGTAGTAAGTGCGGGGGTGCCTGGGTGGCTCAGTCATTGAGCGTCTGCCTTCGGCTCAGGTCATGATCCTGGAGAGCCGGGATCGAGCCCCTCATTGGGCTCCCTGCTTGGCAGGAAGCCTGCTTCTCCCTCTCTTACTCCCCCTGCTTGTGTTCCCTATCTAGCTGTGTTTCTCTCTGTCAAATACGTACATAAAAAATCTTTTTAAAAAAATGTAGTAATTGCGGCAAACGGTTTATCTAGTCTTCAAGACGCATTCCAGGCAGACATCTCCTAATGTGAAGAACCATTACAAATGTAAACAATGTGGTAAAGACCGTAGCTGCCACTCAAAACTTATCAGTGAGGTAAAATGCAGTGGGGTGGATACTGACAAAGATTTAAAAGATGTGGCAAAGTCTTTAAGCAAAGCTACAATCTTGCTGAATATCAGAGAATGCATAATGGATGAAACCCTACAAATGTAAGGAATGTGGTAAAGCATTTCATTCATAATCAAAAGTATTCAACGTGAGATAATACATCCTGGGGAGATAACTTAGAATTGTCAGGAATGGTGGTAATGTTTTTACCTAGAACTGAACCTTTACTCAACATTAGATAAAACGTAAGAGATAGAAACTTCAGTGTAAGGACTGATGAATGACCTTTGTTTTTCATGCACAGTTCAGAAAGTCTTTATAAAGGATAAAAATAGTGAAGATGTAAAGAGTTGGCTAAGTATGTGCAATAGAAAGGCAAATCTAAAATCAGAGAATTAACAGTAGAAATCAATAATTCAATGCTATTTTCATACATAACTCTAAATCAGACTGTTTATTCCAGAGAAATTCCAAATTTAAATACCTAGATCAATCACATTTTAGCCCTGGACAGGGCAGGCATGAGGGACACCAATCCCCTCCAGAACTGAAAAATCTGTGTGTAATTTCTGAGCCCCCAAAACTTAAAACCATTTCTACTTTACCATGAAAGTAACTTCTTGTTGAAACCTTACCTAGAGCATTAATAGTTAATCATCCCCTTCTTTTTATGTTGTCCGTATTCTATATTTTTATGTAAGATAAGGTAGAGAAAAAATATTAAGGAATGTGTAATGAAGAGGAAATATGTTTACAGTAGTACATATTTATAAAAACGAAAAAATATTTTTGTATAAGTAGACTCAATGCTATTTAAACCCATGTTATTCAGTGGTCTACTGTATTTGTTAATATACCTGAAGGGATCAAGGTGGGATGGATATTTGGAGAGGTATAATTAGGTTCACTGTGTCTCTTTTTTTCTTTTGACCATATTTGAGTTTTATGGCAAATACTAATTTTCATCTGAAATAATCTCATACTTAGCCTTTATTGCTTGTTTGCATGCAAAATAACATTATTGTTGCTGTCTGGAAGACATATAAGGCTCTTCTATGATGAGGAATTCATTCATACCTGCTTTTCCATGTGAGAACAAAGTCACTGTAGGGGCGCCTGGGTGGCTCTGTTGGTTAAGCGGCTCTCTTTGGCTCAGGTCATGACCTCAGGGTCCAGGGGTCCAGCATCTGGCTTCCTGTCCAGGGGGGAGCCTGTTTCTCCCTCTTCCTCTGTTCCCCACCCCACACCTCATGCTGTCATTCTCTCCTGCGCGCTCTCTCTCACAAGTATATAAATAAGATCTTTTAAAAAATAAAAAAAATAAGGACACTATAATGTACAATGCATGATGGAAGTCCACATGGAAATGCTGTTTGTGGTTGCATATAAGAGTGATGTAGTTAAGTATTCAGGGTATTATTTGCAGTAAAGTAAAACAAACATTCTAAACTTTAGTTTTGCCAGTTGCTGTTTGGGAGCAGATGGTGCTGGATTTTTGTTCACAGTAGTACTTGATAGAAGTCAAGAATGTCAGTTATATGTTTGAAAGAAAGAAATCTTCATAGATATCTAGCAATGCTTCCATAAAAGGGTGGAAAATTACTGTAAATCCTCATTTACTTGATAATTAGCCTCCATTTGAAAAGCGTGGAAAGCCCAACTCAGAGTATTGTGTCAGAGGATCAGAAATGGTTTGCAAATGCTTGTCATAGGTACTTTGTCCAAGGATCATATAGTGATTTTTCAAGGGCTTGTTTTTAGAGTGTGTTGGGACTTGGTATAGTTAAAATAATAACACTGAATGGATTTGAGGGTGTTAACAGTGCTGTGTAGTAAAGAAAGTATGATGCAGGTAACCGGCTAGTAATTCAAAGTACGCTTGACCCTTGGACAATATAGGTTTGAACTGTGTAGGCCCCCTTATGGTCAGGTTCATTTATAGTGCAGTGCCATAAATGTATTTTCTCTTCCTTCTGATTTTCTTTCCTTTTTTTTTTTTAAAGATTTTATTTATTTACTTGACAGAGAGAGATCACAAGTAGGCAGAGAGGCAGGCAGAGAGAACGAGGAAACAGGCTCCCTGCCAAACAGAGAGCCAGATGCCTTGTAGGGCCTCAATCCCAGGACTCTGAGATCATAACCTGGAGGCAGAGGCTTAACCCACTGAGTCACCCAGGCGCCCCCTTCTGATTTCCTTAACATTTTCTTTTCTCGAGCTACCTTTATTGTAGGAATATCATATATAACACTTATAATAATATACAGAATATGTAGTAACTTACTGTTTTGATAAGGTTTCGTGGCTACCATAGGCTATTAAAATAAACCGTTGGAGAGTCAGAGTTATACAGAGATTTTCAACTACATGGCTTATGGGCACACTGAACCCCTGCGTTATTCCAGGGGCATTTGTACTTGTTAATACTGTGGGATGGGAATCACTAATAATTTTTATAACTTTACTTCCTTTTTGTAACTGACAGGTCATTATGGTGCTTTTAATAAGGATGATAGGGAAGTGTTAATGAATGTGTAGGTAAACAAATGTGTGATTCTGCTGACTTGGATTCCAGAGTATCCATTCCCAAAATATTTACCATGAACACCCCTTAGAGAAGACTCCCGCACAGTTTACCATACTGTGCTCATTTTGCTTGAATTGTGCATTCTAGACTTGGCCCAGGAACTCCAAAGCACACCAGCCGTGGACCTTAAGAAAGACATCTACTCTAGTTCCTGCCATTTTCTCGCCTGCAATCTGTCTTGACCTCTTCACCTTGTCCCTCAAGGCATATTATGTACATCCTCCAGGATCTTTGAGTAGTAAACTTTATTTCAGTATCTTTGTTTTTTTTGTTTTTTTTTTTTTATTGAACCACGGTGCTAACGTCTAATGCCCAGGGGTTCTACTTAACTACTGGCAATTGAACAAAATCACTATTAATATAATACAAGCCATATTTACAGTTTTACCTTATTTCCTTTGCTTATGTTGTTTTTATGAGCATACAGAACACAGACGCTTATGGTTTTGATGTGCATACGGTTCAGTATGTTATATTAAGCTAATGATGTATTTTGGGATAAAAGAACTAGGAATAAGAGTGTGTGTGTGTGTGTGTGTGTGTGTGTACGTACACCTATATTTTCAGAAGGAAAGAGCATATTGGATCCAAAGAGATAATTTCCAAATTTCAAAATTGATGATTGCCTAGCAAAGACAAATATTATAGATATCATAATGGGAGTAATTTTCACTGCATTGTATAGAGTCTATTTCTCCTAAATCTCTTGTATGGTGGTTTGAGACACTATTTTTATGCAATTTTTATCTTGTCTACATGACTGCAATTCATGGGATCTACTCTGTGTTCCTTATTCCAGTGTTCAGGAAATGTTGCCCAGTTGGTTTGCTCACAGATTTTATGAACAGTTTGCATGAAATGACATGGTCTTCAAAATTAATTTGAATATGAGCATAATTCTACAGTGAGCATATTAAATTCCATGCAGTTGAATTGATCCATTTCACTTCTTTCTGATTAGAAAAGAACACTAAGCAAGATTTTGTCAGTTATCTTCTTTTCTCCTCATGGAAGTGACACGATCCAAGTTATGTACTTTATTATAACAAGGTTATTAGGTGAGGGGCACCTGGATGACTCAGTCATTGAGCATCTGCCTTGGGCTCAGGTCATGATCTCAGGGTCCTGGGATGGAGCCCCGCATCAGGCTCCCTGCTTGGCAGGAAGCATTCTTCTCCCTCTCTCACTCCCCTTGCTTGTGTTTCCTCTCTAGCTGTGTGTTTCTCTGTCAAATAAATAAATAAAATCTTTTTTTTTTTTTTTTAAGATTTTTATTTATTTGATAGAGAGAGAGATCACAAGCAGGCAGAGAGGCAGGAGTAAGCAGGTTCCCCGCTGAGCAGAGAGCCCGATGCCGGCCTCGATCCCAGGACCCTGAGACCACGACCTGAGTCGAAGGCAGAGGATTAACCCACTGAACCATCCAGGCACCCAATAAATAAAATCCTAAAAAAAAAAAAAAAAAGGCTCAGATATGCTAGAGTATACTCTATTTTTTCCATTTCTTCTTTCTGATATTGTCTACCTGTAGACACTGTGTTCATACTTTCTCTTTCATGGCTCCAAGATACCTGCCCACCACCAGGCTTCAAACCATGATCCAGGCAGCAAAGGAGGCCGTATAAATCTGATAGGACTAAAAGAATTAGAGGAATTTTTTTTACTTTACTTGAATGACATAGAGAGCACAAGCAGTGGGAATGGGAGAGGGAGAAGCAGGGAGACCAATGTGGGTCTCAGTCCCAGGACCCTGGGATCATGACTTGAGCCAAAGTCACACACTTAACCAATTGAGCCACCAGGCACCCAAGGACCTAAGAAATTTGATGTAGAACCTTTGTGGTTTTGTTCAGGGAAGGTCATCCTCATCAGGGCACTACTTCGTCCTTGTCACTGACCAGCAGTCTTTCATAGTTGCCAGTCTGAGTACAAAGATGTAACTGTAACACAGGTGCACATATAAGATGTTTGCGGATGGCTCTTGTTCTCTTCTGAGCAGAGAGCCCCGAGCGGGACTTGATCCCAGGACCCTGAGATCATGACCTGAGCCAAAGGCAGAGGCTTAACCCACTGAGACACCCAGGCGCCCAAGAGAGGATTTTTATCAGTGTAGAATTGATACAACTAATTTGGGTAGCATGTTACACTTGCACTTAATATTGAATCAATGAAGGATAATAATTCATTTTTCAGCCCCTATTATTTTGTGGTCTGCTATACTATGAAAAACTCATGTGTATGTACAGAAAAGAAGATGTATATTTTGTGTTATGTACGCAGTGAGTAGGTAGATGTTTAAGTCTGATCGAATGGCTCAGACACCCTAGAATGGACTCTTATTTTTCCATTTCTTTTCTCTAGTGTTGTCCACCCTCAGCTATTGTGTTCATACTTGTTGTCTCATGGCCCCAAGAACCCTGTCCCACCACTGGGCATCAATCCATATTTAAGTCAGCAAAAGAGGCAGTGTAAACCTGATAGGACTTAAGAAATTTGATTTGAAGCTTTCTGTTTTTATTAGGGGAAGGCCATTCTCCCCAAGCACTACTCTCTCCATGTCATTGGCAGGACTCTGTTATCTTTGCCAGTCTGAGTACAAAGATGTAACTGTAACACAGGTGCACATATAAGATGTTTGTGAATGACTCTTGTTCTCTGAACTTTTTCCCCACCATCTGACAGAAAGGCAATCACACTTTTCCTTGAAACCATGTGTTACAGAAATCCCCTGAAATTTAGAGCATCCTTAACCTTAATGCCCAGGTCTTGTATTCTGCATGCAAATTGAATGCTGATGAGCTGCTTAAGCCTGCAATTATTTATGGTCTTATGGTAAAAATCATCAAATATAGTGTTATAGTGAGAATGCTATGTTCAATCCCATTTTAATATATAACATATAGTAATGTCTTCATGCATTTCATAACTTACTTGGTAAAATATTTACGTAAGTTCCAATTTAATTTGAATTCTTTTCATTTAGGAAAGTGAACAAAAGTGTATTTGGGGTGATCCCAGAAGCTCAAGGAGGGTATTGAGAAAAGGGAGAGATGGAAAAGGAGGATACCAAGATAGACTCTGTTAGAGGCAGATTCATTTATGAAGAAAGAAAACGTTTGTTGTTTGTATTGTGTTTGTGTGACACAATAGTAACATGACCACAAGCTTGAGGGTTTCTAAGAGGGACTTCTGTGTGGATAACTCAGGACTGACCTGTGACTGAGTTCCTGCGGAGGTTGTCAGATTTAACCTGCCTCACATCACCAGGAGCACTTGTCAATCTTGGATTGCTGGGCCTATCCCCACATTACCATGTCAGTGGTTCTGATGTGTAGCCCCCAAATTTCCTTTCCTGTGTGTTCTCAGGTGCCTGTCTAGGTAACACGTTAGGAACTTGTGTCTGGGACACAGCTGTAGTTGTGTTCTTCAGAGAAGGTATTAGTCTATGCAAAATGTAGTCAGATACACAGGTGTGTAGTCTTGGTCTTCCAGGGGTAAATGTGGATTCGTGGATTCGTGTGTGTTGGGCCTTTCCTTTGTTTTTTGTTTTGTTTTTAAGATTTTATTTATTTGACACAAGTAGGCAGAGAGACAGGCAGAGAGAGGAGGAAGCAGGCTCCCTGCTGAGCAGAGAGCCCGATGCGGGCCTCTATCCCAGGACCCTGATCCCAGGATCCTGAGATCATGACCTGAGCTGAAGGCAGAGGCTTTAATAAACCACTGAGCCACCCAGGCGGCCACTTTCCTTTGTTTTTATCTTGGACACCTGATCTCTGTTTTTGGTTCTTAGTACTCAAGTGAAAGCCATTTATATGTGTTTGGTTTGGGCTAGAATTTTCACTTTGATATCTCCTGGAAGCCTTTGTGTGTGAAGACATTTCGGTGAACCACTGAGTGTCAAAGAGGAAAGAGAATCCAAGCATAGGTCACCTTCTGGAAGAGCGTTCGACCTGCATACCTCATGTTGATGTGCAGGGCATCCAGGCTCATACCCTGACTCTACCAATATTGAGATGATCACTACACTTTCTTTTAACTTAATTATCTTTGTCAAAAAGAGGAGCATAATGTTAGCACTAATACACAGAACCAAGAACATTAAAAACATTACAATTGATAGAGGACTAATAACCATGGGACATACATTGTACACACTATGAATACGAATGTATCAGACTTTAGTGAATATTTTGGATATGATTTTTCATGAAAAAGGTAGCCCGTAAGTCATGTTCCATGCTGAATCCTCTCTGTTTGGATAAGAATATTGAACCTTGGAATATAACCGAATAGCGTGTGTGCTTTTGAATATTGGAATGCTTTCTCTGTTTAACATTTTCCTTGCAATCCATATTTTCTGTGTTCACAGAGGGCAGACATGTGTCCATTGGGAACTGTGGGCTCCTGAGTGTTTTCTGAACCAATGCTGCCAAGTCCTTGGTCAGGTGGGACCAGAGGTTATGTTCAAACATTTGGCAGGACTGAAGGCCGTTTTCTGTTGCTGGGTAGTACCATAGGCTAGGCTCTGAGACTGCCCAGTTCACTGTGCAAACTCCCAGCTCCTGCAGAGAAAGGTTGTGCTCGATACTTAGGCAGTGCTACTGGTTGTCACTCTCTCCAGTGGGTCTATGAGATAAGCTCTGTGGTTGCCCAGGGCCTTTGTTCAGGATTGCTGATAGGGGTGGGCTAGAGGCTATGCTCAGCGGAGGGAAGTGACTTCCAATCTGCGTACCTGCTCAGATAGAGCCCCCTAGAACGCCTCCATGCTCTAGTTCACCCTATTGGCTGGAGACCCAAGTCAGGCACAGCTGTTGATGAAGCTCCTTAACCAGGTGGGCTCATCTCTGTTCTGGAAGTGGGCAAAGACTCTGATCTCTGATCGGTGATGGACTGCAGTCTGGTCTGTCAGTGTTCCAAGATCTGAGCACTTGTTGCTGTAAGCCCTACTCACCTTGTCCATGTCTCTATGATCCCCAGTGGTCCAGCACCACAAAGTCCTCCAGGGATCCCCATGAAGTCAGACGTAAGTGGGCCTCCCAGGAAGCAGCTTGCCATTTGAAGAACGCTGGGTGCCCACCGCTTTCTTTTTCTTGGTGCAGGAATTATAGTTCCAGGTGATGGGTCATGGTAGGGCGCCCTGTGCTGGCCTGGGAGCAGTTCGGAGCCAGGTGCATTGTGGTCAGAGTGAAATTAACCCTTAATTAACCTAAATTAACCTCTTAAGCCTTCTAATGCTGTGCTTGTTGATCTCTATGGTCCAAGGGGTGTTTTCAGCCTCACTCCTGAATACTGAGATTTACCCAGTGATGTCTTATGTGAATAGTTGCTACTTGAGGTTATTAGGAGAAGAACTGAAGTGGCAACTATGTATTTCAGCATTTTTTTTTAAAGATTTTATTTATTTATTTGACAGGGACACACAGCTAGAAAGGGAACATGGGAGTGAGAGAGGGAGAAGCAGGCTTCCCACCGAGCAGGGAGCCGGATGCTGGACTTGATCCCAGGACTCAGTTGCTTAACCAGCTGAGCAACCCAGGTGACCCAGCATTTTTTTTTTTTAAGAGAAGGAGAGAGACATGTAGGGGACAGAGGGAGAGAAAGAATCCCAAACAGGCTTCCTGCCCATTACAGAGCTGGATGTAGGGCTCGTGACTTGTGATCAAGTGATCATGACCTGAGATCAGGACTTGCACTAAAATCAAAGGTCAGACTGAGCCACCCAGGCGCCTCTGTTTTCACCATTTTGGTGATATCAACCCTTTGTCGTGATTTTTTAATGTCTCATGAGCTAAAAGTTGTTCCCTATATACATGTATTTATATATGTGTGTGTAAAAATATGCACACACATAGAGATGTTTGTTACCCTTCAATCAGAATATTAAAATGCTGTGTATTTAGATATTGAAAAATAGCACTATGAATAACAGGGACAAATCCCATTAGTGTTAAGGATTTTAATATATGATATTTATATTGCCCTGTCAGTTGTTTGGTTGGTTATCACTACATGGGATGTTTTTGTTTGTTTCTTTTTTTTCCAGTTCTTTCCTCCTGTTTTCATGATGGCTTTAGGGAAATTCCAGTGGAATATACTCAAGCAAAATTTGGTGTTACCAGGAACATGTGGTTTATTTATGTTTAAGATTCTAATGGAGATATTGGGATTTCTATTTACCAAGTTTTTTATGCTTCTCCTTATACCCTATCTATTTTTTTTCATTATTTGTTTGCTATGTTTTCCTGTGTGTATTTTAAGAAAATAATTATATATTTCATGCTTTCTCTGTGAAATTTGTGTACTCAGGACTATATTGCTTTAGCTGGAAATTAAAGCGCACTTTAAAAAAAAAAAAGGCTTTTTAAGTAGTCAGAGTGTAGACACCTGCCAGCTCAGTCAGTTAAGCGACTGCCTTTGGCTCAGGTCATGATCCCGGAGTCGTGGGATCAAATCCCACATTGGGTTCCCTGCTCAGTGGGGAGCCTGCTTCTGCCTCTGCCTCTGCCTCTGCCTGCTGCTCTGTCTGCACGTGTTCTCTCTCCCTCTCTCTGACAAATAAATAGAATCTTTAAAAAAAAAAAAAGATATTCAAAAATAAATAAATATAGTCACAGGGTGAAATTACATCCTTTAAATTTCAACTTGTCAGTATATGTACATTGTGATACTTATCTATTTCCTTACCTGGTTTTTGATCGCACTTTTTTCTTTAAAAGTAAATATGTGGGGTGCCTGGGTGGCTCAGTGGATTAAAGCCTCTGCCTTCAACTCAGGTCATGATCTCAGAGTCCTGGGATCGAGGCCTGCATCAGGCCCTCTGCTCAGCGGGGAGCCTGCTTCCTCCTCTCTCTCTGCCTGCCTCTCTGCCTACTTGTGATCTCTCTCTCTGTCAAATAAATAAAATCTTAAAAAAAAACTCACAGAAAAAAAGTTAATATGTGGACATCATGCGTTAACAGCTCAGTGTAATTATATAAACTGATTACATCTGTATAAGCCACTGAGGTCAAGAAATAGAATATTATTTGTCCTCGAAAATTCCCTTTGAACTCTTCAGTAACTTTCCCCAAAACTGAGTACTCTTTTAACATATAAGGCGAGAGATTGCTGTCTCCATGTTTGCACTTAATGCGAAAGTAGGCAACAGGAGCTCTTTTATATTTGGCTTTTTTTCTTTCCATCTCCTGTTTGAATCTGTCTGTATTCCTGCATGATATTTTGCATCATTCATTAGAATGGATCAGTCCAGTTCCACTGTGACTATCAAATGACTGCTCACTCTGCTGTTACTGGGAAGGGGTTAATTCTTAGTCCAGGACCGTCATGACTAGTACTGACATGTAAAATCCACAATTTGTCTTTTAGTAAAACATATACAAATATCTGTTGCTTATAGATGTGGGAGTGAAGTGTTGGTAAATATGTTTAGATATGTTCGCCTTTTAGAGATACTCCCAAACTCTTTGCCAGAGTCTTTGCACTAATTTTCACACACACACACACACACACACACACACACACACACACCCGGCAGCATATGGGGATCTCTGGCTTATCCACAGACTTTCTAAAACTTGGTAGCTTATGTCATTTTCACAGTTGGCTTCTGGTTGCTCTGTGATGTTAACAAGTGGTGGCTTTATTTGCTTTGTTGTTGTTCTTTAACCTTTGGATAGTCTTTTTGAAGTGTCTAGTTAGCTGTTGTCCTTTTTTACTGTTGTGGTATCTTTTTTTTTAAGATTTATTTATTTATTATAGAGGGAGAGGGAGAGAAAGCAGGCAGGAGCCAAGGGAAAGGGAGAGAATCACAAGCAGACTCCTAGCTGAGTCTAGATCTGGATATGGGGCTCTATCACATGACCCAAGCTGAAATCAAGAGTTAGATGCTTAACTGACTAAGCTCCCCAGTTGCCCTGAGTTCTTAATTTTAATGTAATCCAATTTTTCATTTCACATTTCATCATTAGTGATTTTTCTTATTTTTAAAAATCTTCTCTTGTACCAAGGCCACAGAGATAGAATCCTTTGTGTATTTTTAAAAAGATTTTATTTACTTATTTGACAGATAGAGAGAGATCACAAGTAGGCAGAGAGGCAGGCAGAGAGAGAGGAGGAAGCAGTCTCCCTGCTGAGCAGAGAGCCCAATGTGGGCCTCGATCCCAGGACCCTGAGATTATGACCTGAACAGAAGGCAGAGGCTTAAACCCACTGAGCCACCCAGGTGTCCCCACTTTGTGTATTTAAAAAAAAAAAAAAAAAATATATATATATATATATATATATATATATTGGTTTCAATCAGAAATCTATTAAAAAATCAATGTGTTGCATGATTTGTGTAGTAATTGAAGTTTTGTATTCTTTTTCTTTTTTCCCATCCAATTTGAGAACAAACTGAAATGTATTCTGAAAATGTGCTGTTGTGCTTTCTTTTCGTTTGCATGCACCAGTCTTGACATGGTTTAACATCCCCACAATATTGGAGTAGAACTTTCCAGTGAATTATCTCTATCTTTTCCTGCACGTAGTGATGTTTAGCTCTTTCCAAGGACCACACATCCAATGTCAGTTGTGATGTCATAAACCGTCCATCAGCCTCTGTGCCCTGATAATGATCATTCCTATTTCCCATAGCAGAATGGCCTCCAGAGGCTCAGCCATAGCAAAAATTGACTTGTGGCAGGTAGTAGCTGGAATCTTGGTAAGCTGCTAGCTAATTTACCGTTATCTCTCTCCGTGCTCTACTGCAGATAGGTTAAGTTCTGTAGATTTTATTGCCCAACGCAGTAGGCGTAGTCAACTCAATTGGTCTTTGTCTCTAAAGGAGGTCTGCCCACAGTGATAGATTTTGGATGAAAGTATTTCTGCCCAGATTCTGGATGCACTCTTCTTTGGTAGGTGTACAGGGGCCAGGCGTGTGTCCACTGTGGTACAATGTGTGCCCTGGGGGTCTTCCAGACCATGAAGATTAGCTGCTTATTAGACAGAGCTTAAAGTAGAAGCTTCTAGGTACATTGAGTTTTTCCTTTCCCTCTGTCATTGCCAAATGGGCAGCAAAACAGCAATCAGGAAAATGAATTTTGGATACTGTCCTGAATATCAGAAGAAAATCATACATTTGGTGTATACAGCATTGTTATTCCTTGAAAGCATGTTGCGAGCTCATGATCTGAACCAGAGGTTCCTTGATTTTCATCTAGCAGAGGCACACATAGTAGGTCAGGTGTGTTCACACAATCGTTTCCTCCAGAACTTCACCTGTGTTCAGGGCCACCCAAAGTATTTTTCCCTTGTGACCACCTCTGTTTTACTTTACACTATTTAATACTCATCTTTTAGGTCTGTGCTTTAATATTCCCCCAATAATGGTTGGTGAACACTTCTGCCCCAATCCTGTGCCCTAATTTCTATGTGTTTTCCATTTTTCAGCCGTTTTATTGTAATAATCCATGATCCCAGTGTCTCCACTGTATACTTTTCCTGGTTAAGAAGTATGAAATCCTCTTATTCTGTACATACCTCTCATACCTGTAAGATGTATGCTTTCACACAGTTTAGTGTTTCTTTACCCATGTCCCTTAGAAGGCTCACTCTAGAAATTTAAGGAAGACCCTCATGGGTATTGGGATTTCTTTACCTGGTTGAATGCAGGACACACGGTGACATTGCAGAAGTGAATGCTAGAGCTCACCTGATTCTTCTGCCATTGTATCGTGCCTATCACAGTCTTGGAAAATGTTTCTTGATGCAGACTACATAGATGTTATCCCAGATCCTATGTCAGATTAATGAATGTTTAAGGAGGTCCTGTACCTATGGGAAAATCAGGCAAGAGCCACGCCAGGGTGAAACTGACTGGTGGATACTGTTGGGAGATGATTCTCTGTGGGTTTAAGTTTCTCCAGGTGTTATGGATGGAGGCATTGAAAATTCTTATTCTAATTGTCATTCCATTGATGCTTGTGTATAAAAAGGCTTTGGAATATAGTGATAGTATCTTACTTTTGGGTAGAGGATGGATTTGTTTCTTGTACAGGAAAAACAGATGTTTCTTTCCATTGTAAAAGTTTGGACAGATAGGCTAGATGTTTCTCTAACATACTGAGGTTCCCTGTGCTCAGAGTCTCACAGATGAGACCCAGACCCACTGCATGTGCAGCATCTCCCTGCACCAACTGAGGGTGGGGAGTTGGCCAGTGGAATTACTGTAATGAAGAAATTCATGGTGCTTGCTGTGTCATGAGCCATAAGATGCTTGCAATTTGACCTGGGTACCTCCTGTCTTCTGCCAGCACTGGAAAATTGTTAGAGTCCAACTTACTACATTACAGAATGTATGTGGTCGTGACATTTTTTATAGTTTTCAAGGTTCTTGATGGACTTTATTCAAAGGAAAACAGTCACACATCTGTTTCTGGTTTTGTTTGTTCATTTGTGTTGTTTAGGTTGCACATATAAGTGAAATCATATGATATTTGTCTTTCTTTTTCTGACTATTTCACATAGCATAATACTGTCTACATCTATGTACATTATCACAAACAGCAAGAAACAACCAACCAACCAACACACACACACAAACAGACGCATAAACACAGTGAACAACCTGCTGGTTACCAGAGTGGAATCAAGTTAAAGGATGGGCGAAATGAGTAAAACAGAGTGGGAAGTACGGAGTTCTAGTTATGGAATTAAGTCATGGGAATAAAAGATAGAGCATAGGGAGTATAGTCAATGCTATTATAATGGAGTTTTATGGTGATAGATGGTAGTTCACTTGTGCTGAGCACCCTGTAGAACCAATGGGGTTATGAAATCACTATGCTGTACACCTCAACTAATGTAACA
This sequence comes from Spilogale gracilis, assembly GCA_004023965.1. NCBI lineage: Eukaryota > Metazoa > Chordata > Mammalia > Carnivora > Mephitidae > Spilogale > Spilogale gracilis. The sequence goes on along the minus strand of PITA01008859.1, from coordinate 31,257 downwards.
CTCTCTGTCAAGTGTACTTTAATAGAAAACAAAATAGAAAGTGCCTGAGTGGCTCAGTTGGTTAAGCCACTGCTTTTGGCTCAGGTCATGATCCCAGAGTCCTGGGATTGAGTCCCACCTCAGGCTCCCTGCTCCATGGGGAGTCTGCTTCTCCATCTGACCTTCTGCCTTCTTATGCTCTCTCTCACTTTCTCTCTCTCTGTCAAATAAAATCTAAAAAAAAAAAAAAATAGATATGCATATAGATGCATTGTGTATATATGTGTGTGTGTGTATATATATATTCACTACTTTCTGCAGACTTGCATGTAAAGAAAGCTAACCTACTCTCCAGATGAAGCTGATCCTAGGTATTCATGGTAAGATAGAGATTTAGGAATGCATATTTATAAATAACACAGGAGAAAATGTAAATTATGGAGGAGAGTGTCTAGCAAGGGGGAGAGGGAGTAGGAGGACATGGGAGAGCCTGGAGTTCCCACAGGCTGAGCAACCTGGGAGGTAAATGGAAGAACTATAATTTCTGTGAGAGCTTCTTAAGTTGTTTTTCCCACAATGCATGCTCTTTCATTTCTCACCATTAACATGTATGTAATCATAGCCAAAGGTCTCATGAAGGCTTTTCTGTATAAGTAGATTCTTTGGGGGTATTGGAAAGTGGAAATGATTTTCCTACCCTTGTTGATTTTAGGCAAAGTCCATTTTTAGGAGGAGACTAGCATGGAAAACAGAAGAGATTCTGTAATATCAAGTAGTGTGAGTTAGTAAAAGTATAGGGAAAACTTGGTATTTTTAGGATTATGGAATCTCTGGGGTCCAAGCTAAGAAATCCAGTGTTGCACCAGAAGCAGATTGTACCTGCATTACTTGTCAACACGGGATCTATTCCCAAGAATAGTTTGGCACGGTGACTGGAAGAAGGAGAAAAAAAAGAGGCCAAGAGAGGAGTGGCTGATCAGGTTCAGCATACAGTGGTGATGTCAGCTTGAATGAAAAGTGAAGGGAGGGAAGGACTCCAGACCCACCTATTTTGTCCTCTTCCCTATGTTAAAGAACCCTTTGAAACTGTTCATCGTCTTTGATGCAGGCCTGGAATTTTGTGTAGAGCATACATTCTCCAGGTTTGACTATTGTGCTTAAGACTATTAATAGTATTTTTTTGTTTTGGTTTTAAATACACTCAGTACTCTTCATTAAACTGAAGATTCCGTGCAACCATGATTCATTCTCTTGGTTTTCATGTGAGGTGTGCCTCTTCTTTTTTTCACCACTTAAAAAGGAATCACTTTTTTATCATTCTTTGGTCAAACCTGAGGGGTAAATGAAGGAAGGGAATCGTAGATTCAGCCCTGGCAGTAAATGGAATTTGCTTGTTCTTCTTTCACTTGACGGGATCAAAACTTTGGGTTTGTTTGTTGTAAAGGTCTTTATTATTATTATTTATTTGAGAGAGAGAGCAGAGGAAGTGCAGAGGTAAGAGCAGACTCCCCGCTGAGACCAGAGCCCTATGCGGGGTTCCATGCGGGGTTCTACACGGGGTTCCACCAGGAGCTCAATCCTAGGACTCTGAGTTCAGGACCTGAGCCAAAGTCAGTCTCTATAAATCAGCTACCTAGGTGCCCCTAGATCATTCACGTTTGCACACGGATGTACCTTATTATGGGCACTTGCAGGTTAGAGTAGAAGAATATCATCCTTGAGACACAAAAATTGGACAAGACATCAGTCAGCATTAGGACTAGAACTTGTATCAAACCTCCCAGTCCATCTGTATTTCAGTGGAGAAATTCCACAGTGTTTCAGAGACCCTGGAGGACATTAGAGAGTGAGGGAAGGGTACCTACCAGAGATGAGAGTTCCACTATTCTTACACATCAGTTGGCCTCCCATGTCTGGGTCTCTGGAAAAGCCTCTGTGATACAGCTGATCAGAATGCAAAGAGGAGCCTGTGATCACACACGGAAGACATAGTTTACATACACTATTCCAGACTCTAGAATGTGAGTCCTGTATGTGCCTTGATATTTGAATAAAATGGATGTTTTCAGATTTACGTTTAGCTTATGATTTACTTACTTGTTGTTTTAGACATTTATTTCATTTATTTCAGCACTTGTTCTGTGCCCTTTGAACAACTGTAGGCACCTGACACCAGTGTGACCCATTACAGGTCCATGCATTCATTTCCTCTGTCCTGTTCCATTACAAGATTAATACTTTTTCTCATTTATCATTAAGTACCTTGGGAGGATTTACTGAAAGGTGTGAATATCATCTCATTTAATCCGGAAACTCCCTCTCTGTTTCACTTTGTAGTCTCCTTTGGAAAATGAAGGCTCTCTTCTGTGTTTACTGGAGATAGTGTTGTTTGAAGTGGACATTGTAAGTCAGTCAGCATAGGTCCTTCAACTTTCCATTTTATTCTGCAATCATGTCTCAGATATACTCTTGCTTATCACTTCTCTGTTGCTCTAGAGGAAGAAAACCTGCATCATATACCTTCCACCGTCTTAAAATTGTGGAATATGATTCAGTACAAAGGCAAGTAAGACAAAAACTTTTGATGCAATAGGAAACTCACAAATAATAGGTATTTCAGTTATCTCACTTTGTGTGTTTGTTTCTTAGTGTGTTTGTAAGTCAAAAAAGCCTTAATCCACAAATAGATTGGTAAGTTTTATGCCACTGAAAACATTTCTTAGTTTCAATAACAATAAATAATTTTTTATTTATCACTTTTATTCTTTTTTATTCAACTTGTATTTTCCATGTATTATGCTCATTTACATCTTTTAGTTGATATGTTCAGTGGTTTAGTCATGTTTGCATTCCTGTTGTCACTTTGAAACCTACTTGAACCTTCTTTTAGAGTTGCCTCTGTATAGTGGCCTATGTGTTCCTCTTAACGAATCCAGTGTCAGTCTGTGGTAAAACCCAGATTCTAGTATTACTGGAGTTTTGCCAAGATATTTTTTTGAACAATGAAGAACAATCCTACTCTTCTCATAGGTTAGTGTGGATTCATGAATGAATTTATGGAAAAGTGTTAGAATGTGATGTAGTGGATAGCATATGTTCATGAAGAATTGTTGTTTCTGTTCTGGTATTAGACGTTGTAATTTCCACAATATTCTTTAAGTTCAAAATCATTCATGCTTTCCTCTAATTTTCTGTTTGTTTGTTTGTTTTTAATTTAATGGTGTGGCTCTTGAATGAAGATGTTGGCATCACTTGCTAACTTGTGGGAAAAATGTGGAAACTCAGACCCCACCTAGAAATCCAAATCAGAATATGAATTTTAACAAGATCTTCAGTTCATTGTCATAATATTTTTTTCTTTTTTTTTTTTAAGATCTTACTTATTTATTTGACAGAGAGAAACACAGCAGCGAGAGAGGGAACACAAGCAGGGGGAGTGAGAGAGGGAGAAGCAGGCTTCCCGCTGAGCTGAGAGCCCGAAGTGGGCCTCGATGCTGGGTCTCGATGCTGGGTCTCCGGGATCATGACCTGAGCTGGAGGCAGTCACTTAACCAACTGAGCCACCCAGGCGCCCCTCATTGTCATAGTATTAACACTGAGGAAGTAGACCTCTAACTCACGTTTACTTTCCCATTGTTCTATCCCTGTCTTTATGTCTATAATACATTGTGTTGATAATGTTTTAAATCAGGAAATGTGGTGCCACAGCAAACTCTTCATTTTCAAGATTGTTTTGGGTATGTGTTATCCTGTGACATCCATAGGAATGTTAAGAGGGGTTTTGTTCTTTTGCCAAAAATGGCATTTGGATTTCACTAGAGATTGCATTACTTTCAGTGTTATGTTATTATTTATTCTGATCTATATTTTATTTATTCCTGATTTTTCTTTGTTATTTCCTTCCTCAGCTAAATATCAATTATATTTCTTCTTTTTCTGGTTCTTTGTGGTGTAATGTTAAATTGCTTATTTGAACTTTTTTTAAAGCATTTATAGCAAAGGAAATTAAAAATGGAGTGTCTACAAGGGAAAATAGCAGAAATAACCATATAAATGATGATCAAAAAATGAAATAGCATAAAAATGAAAATAAGAATTCTTTAGGGTTTTCTATTGATCATATCATCCGTGAACAGAGATAGCTTTCTTTTTTTTTTCTTTAAGATTTTATTTATGTATTTGGCAGAGAGACAGTGAGAGAGGGAACACAAGCAAGGGGAGTGGTGGGAGAAGGCAGGCTTCCTGCTGAGCAGGGAGCCCTATGTAGGGCTCAATACCAGATCAATACCAGAACCCTGGGATCATGACCTAGGCTGAAGGCAGACGCTTAATGCCTGAGCCACCCAAGTGCCCCTCTTTCTTTTCTCAATTGGATTCCTTTTATGTATTTTTACTTGCCTAATTGTTCTGACTAGAATATCTAGTACTATGTTGTTTAGAAGTGGTGAAGTCTCTTTATTACCTTGTTTCTGATTACAGAGAAGTTTTCAGTCTTACTATTAAATATGTTAGATTTCTGCTTTTTGTACATTTATTGGGTGGGATAGTTTCTTTCTATTCCTACTATTGAGTATTTTTAATCATGAAATGGTATCCAGTATGCCTCACATTCTTATTCTACATGAATTAATATATCATCTTTGATCTTCACTCTACTGATGTGTAATCTTAAATGTATAGATTTCAGTATGTTGAAACACACTTGAATTCCAGGAAGAATTCTCACTTGATTACATTGTAAAATAGTAAAAGTGCTTTTGATTCAGCCTGCTTCCTTTTATTGTGGAGTTTACATGACTCTTCTTTAAGGAAGCAGTTTATAGCCTGCTTATAGTATCTTCTTTGGCTTTGTCAATGTGGTAATGCTAGTGTTACAGAAAGTGTTTGATAATTTCCCTCTCTTCACCTCTTGGAAATGTTGGAGGGATTTTAAGTACTTTATCATTAAATGTTTCTTTGAATTTTCCAGTGAATTCATCTGGCATGGGATTTTTCTTGGGCATTTCTTTTCTTTTTCAATCTACTCAGTAGTGGTAGATCAGGGTTTTCTGTTTTGTTTTAAATGCATGATGGAGTCAGGTAGGTTATACGTCTTCTAAAATTTATGCACCTTGTTTGGTCATCTGTCTCTGGGCATATCAGTATCCATCATCACCTCTTATAATTTTTTTATTTCTATGGTATCAGTCACACTGTGTCTGCTTTTACCTCTTCAGTTCTGATTTTAGTTGGTCTTCTCTCTTTCATTCTTACTTGATTTAGTTGAAAGTATGTCAATGCTGTTGCTCTTTTCTGAAAACCAACTCTCTTCCTATTGTTGATATTTTTCTGTTTTTGCTAAATCTTATTTGTATTTTAAGTTTAAATCTTCCTGCTGCTAATTTTAGGCTCAAACGGTACTTTTCCTGATTTTTTAGGTATAGGAAAGTGATGTGTGGTCCAGCATGATAATATTGTAGAACTATGTATTAGGCTGTATTATGGGTACATTGCTGCAAGTTTATGTGTCCCTGGAGGAATGAAGTTCTGATGATTCCTTCTCAGCCATCTTGCTGAAGTTCTCTAGTTGATTTTATTTTTCCATATTAGAAGTTTTCATTATATTCGTCTGAGAGTAGTAAGTGGAATGATTTTACTTTTCTCTTATTCGATATCTTTCAGCTATATCTACACATGGCACCCAGAGTTTCCTGCCAAAGCTGTGCATAGAAGCTTCTTTCCAAAACGTGGCAGTGGGTAGATATAAACATAGTGCCCTTGAGGATTTACCCTTAATGATAGACTGGAGAAATGATGGGGAGAGTAAAGGGCATCAAAGATATCATGAAGGACATATCCAAACTGAGACAACTGTCCATAATATGAATCTGACTGCCCAAAATGGTGAAGGATATAAAACACTTTGGAAAACATCCCTTCTTAATCCTGCTTCTTCTGCAAAGCAGTGTCTTTCTGTAAGCAAGGGCTCAAATCACATGGTCAAACAAACGTACCTGGAGAACGAAAATTTGGAGAATCTGGAAAGTTGTCTAGTCAATGCTGAAAATAATTATCTAAACCATTTTGAAAGTAGGATTGGATTGACCTTTGAGTCAGATATTTCTGAAAATCAGAGATTTAAAATTGAAGAAAAAAGTGCTATGTGGGATCCATTTGAAAGGTCCTTCACCGAGGAGTTGACTCTACAAAATTACCAGAACATATTCGATGAAAACAGAATCGCTCAGTTCAGTGAACCTGAGGAAAAATTTAACCCGGGTTCAAATGTTAATACGTGTCTGAGGACTCATTTTCCAGGGAACCATTATAATTTTGATAAATTTGAGGAAATCCTTTATCAAAGCTCCAACCTTATTGTATATAAGAGTATCCCTATGGGAGCCAATCCTTATAAATATAATGATTATGGGAAATCTGCTAACCAGTCCTCCAGTGTTGGGGATTATCAGAGAATTCACATGGAGAAAAACTCATACAGGTGTAATAAACCTGGGAACATGTTTAGTCAAGCATCAGGACTAAACATACATAACACCAGCGGTAGTGGACAGGAAAGTTACATTTGTGAGCAATGTGGCAAAGCCTTCGACTGGCACTCAACACTCTCTCAACATCAACCAATGCATATTGGAGAGAAACCTTACCAATGTCAAGAATGTGGCAAAGCCTTTAACCAGCATTCAATGCTTACTCGACATCAAAGAATTCATACTGGAGAGAAACCTTACCAATGTGAACAATGTGGCAAGGCCTTTAACCAGCACTCAAACCTTACTCAACATCACAGAATTCATACTGGAGAGAAACCCTACAAATGTCAAGAATGTGGCCAGGCCTTTAACCATCACTCAAGCCTTACTCAACATCACAGAATTCACAGTGGTGAAAAACCTTATATATGTAAAGAATGTGGCAAGGCCTTTAACCTACACTCAAACCTTACTCAACATCGCAGAATTCATACTGGAGAGAAACCTTATATATGTAAAGAATGTGGCAAGGCCTTTAACCGGCACTCATACCTTATTCGACATCACAGAATTCATACTGGAGAGAGACCTTTTGTATGCAAAGAATGTGGCAAGGCCTTTAATCAGCACTCAAAGCTTACTGAACATCACAGAATTCATACTGGAGAGAGACCTTTCGTATGCAAAGAATGTGGCAAGGCCTTTAACCGGCACTCACACCTGACTAGACATTACAGAATTCATACTGGAGAGAGACCTTACATATGTAAGGAGTGCGGCCACGCCTTTATCCAGCACTCACACCTGCGTCAACATCACAGAACTCATACCTGAGGTCAGAAACCTTACCTAAGTAAGGATGTGGGAAGGCCTTTAATCAATGTTCAACCTTTACTCAATTCCACAGCATTCATAGTGGAACAAACATTACAAATGTAAAGAATGTGAGAGAACGTTTAAGGACTTCTCACCCCTTACCCCACATCAGAGAATTTTTATTGGAGATCTACCGTAAAATTGTGAAGAATGTGGCAAGGCCTTTAAGCAGTGTTAAACCCTGATTCCTGATACAAGAATGTACGCTGGAGTAGATTTTGCAAATGTAAAGAATTTTTGGCTTGGTCTTTAATAAAAGGTCAAGCTTTATTCAACATCTCCGAATTTACACTCGGGAAAAGGTTCTAAATGTAAAGAACATGGGGAAACTTTTAAACTGTCAACCCTTTTCTTACCTCAGAGTTTATCCTGAGGAGGACGATTGTAATACAAGGAGTGTCGCAAGCCTCCAGCTGGAATTCACAATTTGCTCAGCATCATAATTACCATACAGGACAGAAACTAAAATGAAGACAAAGTTGCAGTGCCTTTAACTGGAATTCAGTCTATACTCAGTATTCCAAAATACATCCTCGATTCAAACCCTAGAAACAACAAATGAGGAAAGACCTTCATTTTAAATATTCACTGTAGCAAACACCAGAGAGTGCATACACGAAAGTAACTTGGAAGATGCAAATATTTACAAATGTATGTAAGTGAACATCAAATGTCAATAAATATCACAGAAATCAAGTAGAAAGCAGTACATGAGTCAATCTATTCAGACATTACATCAACATACTCCTTATAAGGAGTAATAAAACATTAAACACTTAGTATATATGCTATTATGCTTCAAAAGAACAAGTGGATAGATTTTTACATAGGTATAATTAATTTCAATATGTGCTTTTTTTTTCATTGATCCAATCTCCAATTTGTGACTAGCAAATATTAATGTATTTGTACTCAGATCACTTCAGAAAATTCTTTTATTCTTAGTGGGTGTGTGAAAGTAGGTGGCTGATTGTTGCTGTATCAAAGATACGAGACACCCTTCTTCATTTGTTGGGACTAGCATATCTAATTGTCTATGGAAGAAGGACAATATAATATACAATACACGAAGAAGATCTAAATGGAGATGCTGTTTGCGGCTGTAACATCAATGTCCGTTACCATGACAGAGGTGTTCAGAACAACATTCTTCTCCATTTATTAAAGCTAAAGGACTTCCTGGATTTTATAAATAAAATATTTTACCATCTGCTCTTTGAGGAAAAAGAGGTGGTAGTCCAGTAAAATACTGATGTATCTTCATAATAGCTATAGTTAGAAGTAGAGAATGTCAGGTGATGTGGTTGAAATGAAATTCTCACAGACATCAGAAAGAGAATAGTTAATTCTTCCATAAATTGGTATATAATTATATATACACACTTTTTAAGAATGACCTCATGCCTGAAAATTATAGAAATCCCTGCTTCCACATCATTATATCTGCATACGAGTACTTTTGAACACTTGTATTCTGTATTTTGAACAAGGATCATAGAGTGCATTTGAAATTCATAACTTAGTTCATGTGTGAGCTGAACGTATTTTAATTGATAAAACATAATTGGTTTTTAATGTATTACCATGGTTGAGTAATGAATGAAGTGTTATCCCACCACCAATGTTAACCTATCTAAAGGTTGTAGGTAACTGATGGAATCTATCACATATTTGGTAATGGAGTGGAATAATATACATAGTCATCTATTTTTTCTTTAGCCTTAACGTTTAAATAATGTGTGATTATTTTTATCCTCGTTTATCGTGTCATTTTTCTCCTCTTAGGCACTAGTCGGATATTATCATGAACATATTACAGATTGTATTGGGTTCTTACTCTCTGACTAGCTCAGGTACCCCATAGTAATGCTACTTAGGATACATTTTGTGTAGGTGGTACTTTTGCAAGGGCCTTGAACTGACACCAGCCCCTCTCACTAGTGCAGTCCCTAGACAACTCACTGTAGAGTCACAAGTTAATCTAACTTCTGTTCACATCTCCAGTCCACCCTTGTGAGCAAACATGTCCTCTGAGTATTGTGACTTACCCTCATGTGTCCGTTAGAGAAGACTCCTACAGAGCTTATCTAAACCTGTTTTAATTCAAATGACCCAATCTGGACTTAGTCCTGGGACATTAAAGCACTACACCATTGCCCCAAATAAAGGTATGTGCCCCACCTCATATTCGGGGGGGGGGGGGTGTTTTGATTTTTCTATGAAGTAAACATACACTCATATTAATGCTTAGTGTGGAATAGGAGCCCTATAGGTAGGAGAAACCTGTTCTGGTAGGAGTGATAATGTAGCCTCAAGTAAGAGGTAGAACATACAGAAGGTGAAGAATTGGCATGAATTCTGCATATGGCGAGAGGATACCTTTCCTGGGTTGCACAGTTGACTCCCTGGATTTAGAGAAATAACTTCTATTTATTTCCTACTTATCTCCAGAGTTCCAGTTCTATTTATCCTCACTTGTGTTTCAAGCTATTTAGACATCTCAGAAATTCTTCTTTGCTTGTGCTGTAGCTAGAGTTTCCTCAGTAAACACTGAACTGAGGTTAGAGAAATGTAAGGCCAATGGATATTCAGACATTTAACAGGGATGTAAAACACAAGGAAGGCACCATCCTTAGAAAGACAAGAGCTATTGAAAGAAAATCTGAGGGGCGCCTGGGTGGCTCAGTCAGTTAAGCATTTGCCTTCGTCTCAGGTCATGATCCCAGGGTCCTGGGATGGAGCCCCATGTCAGACTCCATCCTCGGCAGGGAATCTTCTTCTCCCTCTTTCTCGGCTTATCTCCCCCCACTTATGCAGTTTCTCTCTCTCTCTCTCTCTCTCTCTCTCTGAAATAAATAAATAAAAAATTTAAAAACTAAAGAAGCGTGAAGAACTCTTTCCAACGTGGGGAGGGAACCAGAATCAGGTGGCTCCTTCTAGCCACTCCTGAGGCACAGGCAGCCTTTGGTGGCATCATCCAATAAGTACATGTAATGGGAATAAGAAATTGGCAAATGTGGGTTTCTGAAGCATAGGAAACTCCTACTTTGTTTTCATGATTTAATTGAATTCCTGTGTGTTGTGGGGGACCAAATTCTTTTGGATGATAATGATGACTATGTTTGCCCAGTTCTAAATTAGTGATAACTGATGGAAGAAAGGTATTGGATGATGCAGTCATTTGGGCCTAGCTTTAAAATACCACATGATAGGGAAACCTGGGGGGCTCGGTTAAGCGTCTGCCTTCAGCTCAGGTCATGATCCCAGGGTCCTGGAATCCAGTCCTGCATTGAGCTCCTTTATTAGCAGGGAGCCTGCTTCTCCCTCTGCCTGCGTTGCCTCTAGCTTACCCCGTTTGTGTGCTCTTCTCTCTCTCTCTCTCTCTGATTAATTAGTTAATTAAAATCTATGGGGGAAAAAATCGCATGGTAAAGTAGATGTTAGAGATGAAGAAGTTTCCTGGACAGTGGCATAGGCAGAATCAGCAAGGTGTGACCTGTGGTCAACACCCAGCACTGCTTTCCCAGGTAGGAACCCCAGTGAGGTTTAGATCCATTGTTAATGGCTGACATTTCATGGAAGTTGATGCATTGCTCTGTGGAAGCTTCCTCTCTTCAGTCCGCCCCATGCTGGGCATCAACCCCTGCTCCTGCTCTGTCTGTGCCATGGATTTGTTGGAGGAGTGGTTTACAATCAGTGGCAGTGAGGATTTCTATTAAAACATTCAGGTTCGGGGCGCCTGGGTGGCTCAGTTGGTTAAGCGACTGCCTTCGGCTCAGGTCATGATCCCAGAGACCCGGGATCGAGTCCCACATCGGGCTCCCTGCTAGGCAGGAGGCCTGCTTCTCCCTCTCTCACCCCCCTGCTTGTGTTTCCTCTCTGGCTGTGTTTCTCTCTGTCAAATAAATAAAATCTTTAAAAAAAAAAAAAAAAAAGGAAAATTCCCAACAGTTTTTAAAAAACAAAAGCAAACAAAAAAAAAAACATTCAGGTTCGAGTGTTCATTGACTGATAGATGAATAAAGAAGACATTGTGTGCATGTCTGTGTGGGGGTGTGTGTGTAATGGAATATTATTCCACCATGAAAAGGAATTTAATCTTGCCATTTGCAATGACATGGACAGAGCTAGATAGTATTATGCTAAGCAAAAGATGTTAAAGAGAAATACCATATATTTTCAATCATGTGTAATATAAGAAACAAGGCAAAAGAAAAATAAACAAGAAGACAGGCAAATAATAAAACAGCTTACTAAGTATAGAGAAGAAACTGATGGTTACCAGAGCGGAGATCGGTTGCAGGATGGGTGAAATAAATGACAGGGAATTAAGGAGCGCATTTGTTTTGAGCACTGGGTGTCGCATAGGATTGTTGAGTCACTATTGTAAACCTAGAACTAACATTACAGTGTATATTAACTTGCTGGAATTGAAAGAAATCCTTGTAAATGTTTTGTTTTCTTCTGGTTTAAGAAAATGTTTCCCTTCTTTAAAAAAAAGATTTTATTCATTTGAGAGAGAAAGAGAAAGCATAAGCAGGGGGAGGGGGAGAGAGAGAGAAGCGGACTCTGTTGAGCAGAGAGCCTGATGTCGGGCTCAATCCCAGGACCCCAAGATCATGACCTCACCCGAAGGTACAGATATTCAACCATCTGGGCCACTCAGGTGCCCCAAGGAAACTTTTCTCTTAAGCTAACTGACTTGTATCAGGGCATAAAATATAACTTTGAAAACAAATTGAAACATTTGTCTTCTCTCCCTACCTGATTATTCCAGATTCCAGAAAGTCAGAGTAACTATTATATTTTAGCCAAAATGTATATGGAGGCTTTGGACTCTGAGAAACAAACTGAGGGTTTTGGAAGAGAGGAGGGTGGGGAATGGGTGAGCCTGGTGTTGGGTATTAAGGAGGGCACCTATTGCATGGAGCACTGGGTATGGGGCCTAAATAGTGAATCTTGGAACACTGAAAGAAAATTATTATTAGAATCCTCTATAAAAAAGTGCAATTTTAATTTCAATAAGACTGTTTTCACTCGGAGGAGACACAATTGAAAACACTGGTTATATAACCAAAGCTTTGACTAGAATGTCAGAGCTGAGGAAGATCTGCATAGACTCAGATATGACGAGACGGCTATAAGAGACTAAGATTGACTCTATGGAGCCACAAACGCTTCCTTGGAAATATCAACCTGACACCTTGTTTCCACAGTTCCCAGCAGCTTACCATGAGAGCAAAGAAGGTAATTTCCTAGGAGGTGCAAGAACCTAGGGATAGTTAGGGGTCTTAGTGAAGAGTTGGTTTGCCCACATGTGTTGTCCTGTAAACAAAGCCTTATAGCAAGTTTCTGGCCTGGCTCCTGGTGTGGGGAGGCTACGGAAGGTTCAGTCTTGAGATTCTTTATGAAAAGTTCCAGAAAAGCTATTTTTATTTTTGTTTTTTATTTGTTTTAAGATGTTATTTATTTATTTGACAGAGAGAAACACAGCTAGAGAGGGAACACAAGCAGCAGGAGTTAGTGAGGGAGAAGCAGGCTTCCTGCAGAGCAGGGATCCCGATGTGGGACTCGATCCAGGGACTCCGGGCTCATGACTTGAGCTGAAGGCTCATGAGCTTAACGACTCAGCCACCCAGGCGCCCCCAGAAAAGCTATTTTTAAAGATTTGATAGGTCAAACTCTAGTCTTCCTACATTTATATAAATAATGAAGACAAGTTTTGTTTTTAAGATTTTATTTATTTGAGAGAGAGCATGAGCACAGGAGAGTGATGAGGTTCAGAGGGGGAAGCAGGCTTTTTGCCCCTACAGGGAGCTTGGCACAGAGCTCTATCCCGGGATGATGATATCATAACCTGAGCTAAAAGCAACCATGTAACCCACTGAGCCACACAGGCGCCTCCAGGACAAGTTTTTTTTTTGTTAGACTTCTTTTGCAAACAAATCAGTGCTAATTTGACTATCTTTGATAAAAGTGGAGATGATTATAGAGAAAAATATGTCTCAGTAACACGTTTGTATTTATGAGTTTTTCATACATTAATCATCAACTAGACTACATCCTGATTTCTTTGAGAGCCCTCCGATGCCAAGCTTTAAGTCCCCAAACTGACGTTTTGATTTTTTTAAAGATTTATTTATTTTAGAGAGAGAGCAGGGCAAGGGAGAAAGGGAGAGAGAGAATCCCAAGCCAACTCCATGATGAGCATGGAGCCCAATGTGGGGCTCAATCTCACAACCCTCAGATCATGACCTAAGCTAAAACTAAGAGCCAGATGCCTAACTGACTACTGCCCAGGCGCCCCTCAGGTTTTGATATTTCTCCCACCTTTCTGACTTGGAATCAGAACTAAAATGGCCTTTTTCCCTGTAGCTTTACAAACGTAATATAAATATCTTGATGTAAAGAAATCATAATAGGTCATGTATAGACAGTCTTAGTGTTGTGGCTCTTTGGTCCACTCAAAGTATAACCAGATGCATTTGAAAAAGAAACAAGGAACATCTGTCAGTGTACCCCTACTTACTCTGCCTGGAGATGCTTCAAAAGTATCATCTAGAAGTCTGTTCAACTGGCTACCCTTAGTAATCAGAATCTGGCAGGGCGCCTGTGTGGCTCAGGTGGTTAAGTGTCTGCCTTCAGCTCAGGTCATGATCTCAGGGCCCTGGGGTCAAACCCCACGATGGGCTCTGTGCTCAGCAGGGAATCCACTTCTCCCTCCCCCTGCTCATTCCCTCTCTCTCTCTCTCTCTCTCTCTCTCTCTCTCTCTCTCTAATAAAGAAATAAAATCTTTAAAAAAAAAAAAAAGAGGGCGCCTGGATGGCTCGGTGGGTTAAGGCCTCTGCCTTCGGCTCAGGTCATAATCTCAGGGTCCTGGGATGGATGCCCTCATCGGGCTCTCTACTCAGAGGGGAGCCTGCTTCCTCCTGTATCTCTCTGCCTGCCTCTCTGCCTACTTGTGATCTCTCTCTGTCAAATAAATAAATAAAAATCTATAAAAAAATATTAAAAGAAAAATAACCTTACTTGAATCCCTGGGCAAACTTTGAAACAGAGACTTGCACCATTGCCTCCTGAAATGAGTTTTGACTTTTACTGACCTATTGTCTGAAGGAAAGTCCTGCATCAGTGACATGAAGCAATCTACCAGGTCAGCTTTTAATATGTAAAAGTCCCAGGGAAGTTTCAGAGGGAGGAACTGAAGGGGTTCAAAGCAGCATCTCCATCCCTTCCTCCCCCCAACCTCAGTGTGCCACTGTGGCCTGTAATTTGAGTTAAGAACCTGCAGGCTCAGGAAAACATTCCCTTTCCCCTTAACCACACAAAAGAATCTAAAAGGGGGAGGTGTCTTTCCCAGAATAAGAGTTACTAACAGTGAGAAAGTTTACCTCCGTGACCCATCTGTAAGCACAAGTATGTACCAGATATCTGCTCTTCGCCCTGCCCTGCGAAGTGTTTTCCTTTCCTGTGAACCTCCGGGCCCCTACTCTCTTATCCTTAGTTCAGGATGACATTTGTCTCTCATCTTGCCGACAGTCTTTTGAATTTCTATGTCCTCTATTTACACATATTTAATCTGATTTTCTCCTAGTAGTCTGTCTCATGTTAGTTTGATTCTTAGTCCAACAAGACGGAACTTTGAAGAGGGTGCCGGGTGGCTCAGTCATTAATTATCTGCCTTTGGCCCAGGGTCATAGTCCCAGGACCCTGGGATCAAGCCCTGCAGGAAGCCTGCTTCTCCCTCTGCCATTCCCCCTGCTCGTGTTCCCTCTCTCACTGTGTCAAATAAATAAAATCTTTAAAAAAAAAAGAAGAAGAAGAAGTAGAAGGACCTTTGAGGAGACAAGTACTCTTGTTCTTTGGCAGAGGATTTAATTTTAATGCCTCATTTCCTGGCATCCTATTTAAAGTATAAAACAAAGGTACAGCAGTAGGAAGTTCTTATCTAGCACTTGTCATATTTTAGCTCAGTTTTTGTCACTATTTCGGGAAGTCCATTCTTTGTTTCCTGCGTGTTACTGTTCTCTCAATGTCTCCTTTAAAGGGTTCTAAATTGGGATGCCTGGGTGGCTCAGTTGTTAAGCCTCTGCCTTCAGCTCAGGTCATGATCCCAAAGTCCTGGGATCACGCTCTGCATCAGGCTCCCTGCTTGGTGGGAAGCCTGCTTCTCTCCCTCTCACTCCCCCCGTTTGTGTTCCCTCTCTCGCTGTGTTTCTCTCTGTCAAATAAATAAAAAAAATTTTTTTAAGATTTTATTTATTTATTTGACCTAGAGAAACAGCGAGAGAGGGAACACAAGCAGAGGGACTGAGAGAGGCAGAAGCAGGCTTCCCGCCGAGCAGGAAACCCGATGTGGGGCTCAATCCCAGGTCTCTGGGATCATGACCGGAGCCGAAAGCAGTCGCTCAACCAACTGAGCCACCCAGGTGCCCCCAAATAAATAAAATCTTTAAAAAAAAAAAAAGGTTCTAAGTATTAGTCAAAATAGGTACCACGCTTGATTTGTCTAGTTCAGTAGTAGAGGACAATGCATAAATACACACAAAAAAGTATTTCAGGGGGTCCTCATTTAAGTCACCTCAGCCTTAAGATCATGAGTATAATTTTCTATTTGCTCTCAAGTTTCTAGACTTGAAACTATGTAATGTATATGTGATCAACGTCAATCTCACCAGGTTTTTGGGAGGTGGTTCTCCATCACTTTTTTCCTGTTGGGATGAGTTATTTTCTAACCTAGTGGGTTGAGATGCCCAGCACTACCTATGGGGTTTTATGTGGGTGTGAATGCGTTCAGTAGTATGATCTTGCTCCTTCAGGTGTCACCGTGGTGATGGTTAATTGTATTTCATGTCTTGGTTTTCTCTGGAGTTAATTTGCCTAAATTCAAAGCGCTCAGCATGCTAAGTGGCTGATTCTTTGAAGC
Source organism: Spilogale gracilis (assembly GCA_004023965.1). Classification (NCBI taxonomy): domain Eukaryota; kingdom Metazoa; phylum Chordata; class Mammalia; order Carnivora; family Mephitidae; genus Spilogale; species Spilogale gracilis. The sequence continues at coordinate 15,005 of PITA01008859.1, read as the reverse complement.
TTCCCCTGATGGAGCAGCTAAATCATTTGTATCATGAATGGGAATCCCTGTGGGATGCCTGCTGGGTGCTGAAGTGGACTCCACCAGTCAACTGAGAAGAGCTCATGCCCTTTGTCTTTAGATTCACTCAACATCTCCTTTGTTTTTTTTTTTTTTTTAAGATTTTATTTATTTACTTGACACAGAGAGAGAGAGCACAAGCAGGAGTAGTGGGAGAGGGAGAAGCAGCTGACCATTGAGCAAGGAGCCAGAAGTGAGACTCCATCCCAGGACCCTAGGATCATGACGTGAGCCAAAGGCAGTCACTTGACTTACTGAAGCACCTAGGAGCTCCCAGAATCTCATCTACAGAATGCATTAAATATTTAAATTGAACACATTGTGAAAAATTTTAAAATTTTAAGGGGCAGATGCATCTGCAATCTGTGCTTCTCCCGACTAAGGGATTATGGCCATGAAATATGACAACAGAAAATCACCTTCCTTTTAATAGAGTAGTAACTAAACACCAACCAATTTTCTAAGAGGCAGCCTAATGGGCTACAAGTGAGGAGACAGATCAGACACACCGTTTCCCTTTGCTAGCCACAAAAACAACGTCTACACGAGCACAGAACAAGAACCACAGAGCTTCTCAATTTTTGCGAACTATTATAAGCAGTAGAGGTCTAGTCCTCCCCAAAATGAGTTTGTTTATTTTTTTTTAAAGATTTTATTTATTTATTTCACAGAGAGAAACACAGATAGAGAGGGAACACAAACAGGGGGACTGAAAGAGGGAGAAGCAGGCCTCCCGCCGAGCAGGAAGCCCGATGTGGGGCTCGATCCCAGGTCTCCAGGATCATGACCTGAGCCGAAAGCAGTCGCTTAACCAACTGAGCCACCCAGGCACCCCCCAAAATGAGTTTATGGTGAAACTCCATCCAAGTAATAAGAAATCTCTCTGGTGTCATCACATGCTAAATTATTTACCAAGACAATCTGTCCAGGCAGATGCCTTATTTCTTTCATTGCAAAATGAAAGCACCATACTCCTGTCACATTTTTCCATCATAGTCTTCTTGAAGGTAACTTTTTGATATGCGTGGTCCTTTCAAACTAAGCTCTTTTGTTGTTGTTCATGACTGTTTAGTTCTAGATTTTATTTTGTACATTTAAAATAGAGCATTTGCTTTTGATATGAATTTTTGCTTACCTGTATATTTGTAGGTTGAGACCAAATGAGCCAAGTCTTGGACAGGTGACTTTGTGATGCGTCTATATCAGAATAAAGGTTAAAGAATGCTCTTATGGGACGCCTGGGTGGCTCAGTTGGTTAAGCAACTGCCTTCGGCTCAGGTCATGATCCTGGAGATCTGGGATCGGGTCCCGCATCGGGCTCCCTGCTCAGCAGGAAGCCTGCTTCTCCCTCTCTCACTCCCCCTGCTTGTGTTCCCTCTCTGGCTGTGTTTCTCTCTGTCAAATAAATAAAATTTAAAAAAAAAAAAAAAAAAGAATGCTCTTATTAGGGGCTCCTGGGTGGTTCAGTTGGTTAAGCCTCTGCCTTCAGCTCAGGTCATGGTCCCAGAGCCCTGGGATCAAGCCCCACATCAGGCTCCTTGCTCGTCAGGAAGTCTGCTTCTCCCTCTCTCACTCCCCCTGCTTGTGTTCCCTCTCTAGCTGTGTTTCTCTCTGTCAAATAAATATTAAAAATAATGCTAATATTAGAGTCCTAACAAACTCCTTGCTTTAGAATTGCTTACTTCCGGTGCTCTATATAATGGGATATATTAAACTAACAATTTGTATATACAGTATGTCTTCATTTCCTGATAACTTTTCTTGCATTCATTTTTAATAACAATTATTGCACAAGTTTGGTATTTACACTCTTTAGGCCAATACAGTCCATATTTTATAAGTTTATAGAAGAAATTTTAAAACTCCTCATTCTTCTATATTCAAGACACATCAATGCTAGTGTAGGGCTGCACTAATGGAAAAAGGAACTCATCCATTTTCATTTACTGGCTGCTACTCACCTTAAATTGGATCACTGTAGTGATTTATGTGTGCTGGTACCTCTCAAAGTTAAGCCCTGGTATCCTTATTTTGTGTTCTAAATCAGCAAGAATAATTAAATTTGATGATGTAGGGTTGGATGTCTCCACTTTCATTTATTGTGGTACATTTTCATGTATGTGCTTTACACATGTAATATTTATTTCAATACAGATTAAATTCTATATTGTTATATATTAATATTTCATTGATGTGAAAATCAAATTGTGTCAAAGAACCTTTCTGTGTTTAAGTATATTTAAAAGTGTTATTTTTACAAAAAACCATTACAGTTAGAATTCAGCATTCTATTGCACTTCATTACCTTATTGTTAGAATGAAGTGAATTTGAACAATTCTACTGTCATAAACTCTTCACAAATAATACAAGTGGTATAATTCTGTGGCCTAAGGTAAAACTGGGGGAAAAAAAAAACAGAAAAAACAAATAACAGACCCATGAGGCCATGTTTGCAGATGTTAATTGATACCTTCTGCTGTCTCTTTACCTTATATCCCGGAGGTGTCTTCTACCTCAAAAGACTTTAAATCAGGAAAAGAAAATATTTTAATTTTTTAAAAGATTTCATTTATTTATTTGACAGAGAAAAACACAGCGAGAGAGGGAACACAAGCAGGGGGAGTGAGAGTAGGAGAAGCAGGCTTCCCGCCAAGTGGGGCTCAATCCCAGGATTCTGGGATCATGACCTAAACTGAAGGCAAATGCTTAACAACTGAGCCACCCAGGCAACCCAGAAAAAAATGTTTCTTAATGTTACAGGTTTTATTAGTTGCATCTGGTAGTTATATCTTTAGAGTAGTGCTGATTAACTACTTGTAAGCTAGTGGGGTCACATTCCTGTGTCTTGAGCTTGGCTACATGTCCCTTGTCTGGTACAGCTGTGCCTGGGGACTTGTGACCTGTGGTTTGCTCCTTCTCATCTGAACTGACAAGGTCAGTGCTGGCTTCATTAGATGAACTGTGTCGATCCTGCCAGGGAGCATGAATTTCTGTCTCCTTCAAGGTCCTTCTACCTGGACTAAGAATCCAGTTGAAATGTGACAGATTAACAGGATAGATCAAATTAAATTTCATAAGTTGAAGGAACCCTCACAAACATGGAAATCTCAACGACAGGCGAAATGAAATATAGATATGTTATCCTTTTTAGGGAGGAGGTTCTGGGACTTTGAAGTGGAGAAATGCACTTTACAGAGAATAAGACAAAGAGCAGATTTTGGTCATTAAATGTTTGCCCTGTCATGCAGATGGCTCACGCAGATAAAATTTGTCTCTGGTAATAAGGAAAGTGTTAAGTGTATTTACAGCATTGGAAAAACAATTTTTGGAATTTTCTCATTTTTCAGAGTTGAAACATAATACCTGTTAAGTAGCCACTTCCACATTTGTCTCTGTTCTTAGACCCTAGCACTCTTTTTCTCTTTCGCTCTTCGTTTCCTTCCTGACTCCCTCCCTTCCTTCCTTCATGCTGTTCATGGCACTAAGTCAGTCACTTCAGTGAAATCATAGTGTATCTCTTCCTGTGACTCATTTGTTTCACTTAACGTCATTACATTTTAACCATCTTGTATGATGTGACAGATGTGTCTCCTTTTTCAAAGCTAAATAGTATTCTAGTGCATGTATATGCTACATTTTCTTTATGCATCCTCAAATGTTTCTGTTGCTTTAATTTATTATCGGTTTTTTTGAATGATGCTGCTGTGAATCCACTTGTGCAAATCTGTCTTGCAGATCCTACTTTGAATTCTTTTGGTTATATACTGTCAAGGGGGATGGCTGAGTCATATGATAATGTGATTTAAAAGTTTTGAGGAATTTCTGTTCCGTTTTCTGTAATGATTTCACCATTTGCATTTCCTCTAGCAGTGCATATCATGCCAGTGTTAATTTCTTGCTTCAATTCTGTCATGGATGTTTCACATACATGGGATCTGTGATGTTAGATGCACACATAATTATAATTGTTATGGTGTCCGGGTAATTTCGTTTCTTTACGAATATTGTCGTTTCTCTGTACTGACACTCGACGAACTTAATGTGTACTTGTCTGATATTAGTGTGTCTACCCGTACTTTTTTTGCTTTTGCTTTCCATTTGCATGAAATGTACTTTTACATAATTTGACTTGTATCTTAAGTGTGTCCTTAGATTTAATATGACTTAATAAATGGGAGGTTGTCGGATGTTTTGTTTAATCACTCAGCAACTTTATGCCTTTTTTTAAAGATTTATTTATGTATTTATTCTGTGGAGGTGGGGAGGAATAGAGGTGTGTGCAGAGCTCACTCTGGCTCAATCTCACAACCCTGAGATCACGACCTGAGTTGAAACCAAGGAACAATACTTCACTACAAAACCTGCACCACCCAGGTGCCCTTGTTTTATGCCTTTTGATGAGGAGAGTTTAATGCAGTTATTGAGAACGTAATTACTGAACAGGAAGAACGACTGCTCTTGTGTTTCAGTTTTCTGTACTTCTTGTGGATATTTTATCCCTTTTTCCCTCTCTTACTGTGTTCCATTATGTTTGTTTGATGTTTGTAATGACAACTTTGATACCATTTTCATTTCCTTTTTATGTCTTTTATAGTTTTTTTCCTCTTACCTTGGAGATTAGTTAAAACCTCTCCAAGCTGTAACAAACCATCTTTAACTGTCAGTAGCATACAAAATCATCAAATGTCAATTCATAGAATTGTATGTTCAAGTCCATTATAAATTATAACATTTATTACCATTTGGCTCTGTTTCCTATCTTACTTGATGAAATATTTGAATAAATTCCAATTCACTCTAAGTTGGATTATTTTGATGAAAGAATGTAATGAGAACTGTATTTGTGGGTGATCCCAGGAAGCTGAAGGAGGGCATTGAGGGAAGTGAAACCTAGAAGACCAGGAAGCTATAACAGACTGTTAGTGTATTTATTTATGGATAAGAAAAATGTGTTTTGTGTGTATTTGTGTGTGCGTGTGTATGTGTGTCACACGACTAACATCACCAAAATTATAGAGGATTTCTATGAGTGACTTATCTGCATAATTTAGATGACCTGTGACTTAGTTATTGCAGATGCTATCATATCTTGCATTAGAATCACCTGATGCACTTGTAAAAATCTCAGATTTCTAGGCTTCCTCCCATGTTATCATTTCAATAGTTCTCAGCTGGGCTGTAAACCTCCCCCCAGCCCCCCAATTTTCCCTTCTTACAAGTACTCAGGTGATGACAGTGGGTCCTGTTTTGGGAACCTGCTTTGAGAATGACACTCTGGGGGCATCCTGATGGTGGTCATCTTCAGTGAAGTTATTAGCCCATGAAAAATGCAGTCAGATACACAGATGGACGTGAATTGTTTTATGTGGACTTGGTCTTGGTTCTGCAGGTGTGACAGTAGATCATGTGTAGGCTAGGCTTCTGTCCAGGGCTTGAACTTACACTCTCATATCTGCGACCATGGAAGCTCTTCTGTGTGAAGTCTTCTAATGGAAGAGAACCCAAGAATAGGTCTTCTGGAAGGGCATTTAAATGCCTCTTATTGCTGTAGGTACCCAGGTTCAAATGCTGATTCTACCAATATTTAGATGATCACTAAACCTTTTTTAACTGAACTATTTTGGTCATTTGTAAAGAAAAAAAAATGACCCACAACTCATGTTTCCCTGCTGATTTTTCCACATGTGAATATAAATATTGAACCCTGGAAATTAGCATTTCAGTATTTGACATTGGGAATGATCTTCCTGGTCCAGATTTTCCCTGGAAAACCGCAGGAGTTCTACCTCTTATGTCATCATTTCCTGTACCAGGAGGGACCCAGGGCGAGTTTGAGAGGTTTTTCTCAGTCATCTGAATGTAGCCATGTGTTGGTCATTCTTCAAGAGGAATCTCAGACACTTTGGCAGCTTTTGATTTGAAACATTTACTCCATGATTCCGGACACAGACTCATTTTCTAATTTCACAGACAGTCCAGAGGTGTGTGTGTCCATTGGCAATGAAGGATGGCCCCTTGACTGTCTTGCAGGCCGTCACTGTCAGTTCCAAGAGCTCCAGGTGGGCAAAGCATTAAGGAAGAGTCCCACATTCATTTGGCCCCTCCAGTATCTTGTACTAGATCCTCCCTGATCTGGTCAGTACCACAGTTGCTAGGTACATATGGGAAAATAAGTACAACAAATACACACAAACATTATAGGCTTTGGATCCTGTTCTGCTAAATCTTGTGAGGAGCACATAGATCTGTGCAGCATTCAGAAGTACCTCAGATGTTTTTCTGTTTGGGACTCATTCTGGTTTTCCTCTGTGCATGCACAGTCAGGGGCCTAATACTTTCACCGACCAATACCACACTAAGAACCTATCCTAAGAAAATAGGTACCCCAAGCATTTTTGTCCTGGAAAGCACTGTTGTAATTTTTTATAGTTTCCCTTTTCCCATCATTGTAATTTTTATCTTTCTCACTAGACTATGTGGAGGGAAGCGAACAACTTGTTCTTAATCAACGCATGTTTCCAAATTGCCATCCCTTTATTTTTTTATTTAGAAGGGCTGCTTTTTAAAGATTTTATTTAAATTCATTAGTTAACAGATAGTGTGTTACTAGATTTAGTAGAATTTAGTGGTTTGCCAGTTGTGTATAACACCTAGTGCTCATCACATCAAGTACCTGTCATCCAGTTACCCTATCCCCCACCCACCTCCCATCCAGCAACCTTTGGCTTGTTCCCTATAGTTAAGAGTCTCTGTGGTTTGCCTCCCCTTCTGTTTTTATGTTACCTCATTTTTGCTTCCCTTCCCCTCTGTTCATCTGTTTCATTTCTTAGAATCCACTTATGAGACTCATGGTATTTGTCTTTTTCTGACTGGTTGATTTCACTTAGGGTAATACACTCATGTTCTATCCACATTGTTGCAAATAGCAAGATTTCATTCCTTTTAATGGCTGAGTTTATTCAATTGTATATATACACACCACATCTTCTTTATCTAACATCCATAGATGGACATCTGGGCTCTCCATAGTTTGGCTATTGTAGACATTGCTGCTATAAACATTGGGGTGCATATGTCCCTTCAAATCCCTATTTTCATATCCTTTGGATAAATACCCTATAGTGTAATTGCTGGGTCATAGGGTAGTTCTGTTTTTAACTTTGTAAAGAAACTCCTTGGGGCGCCTGGGTGGCTCAGTTGGTTAAGCGACTGCCTTCGGCTCAGGTCATGATCCTGGAGACCCGGGATCGAGCCCCACATCGGGCTCCCTGCTCAGCGGGAAGTCTGCTTCTCCCTCTCTCACTCCCCCTGCTTGTGTTCACTCTCTAGCTGTGTTTCTCTCTGTCAAATAAATAAATAAAATCTTAAAAAGAAACTCCTTAGTTTTCCAAAGTGCTGCAGCAGTTTGCATTCCCACCAATAGTGTAGGAGGATTCCTCTTTCTCTGTATCTTTCCCAACATCTGTTGTTTCCTGAGTTGTCAATTTTATCCATTGTGACAAATGTGAGGTGGTATCTCATTGTGGTTTCGATTTGTATTTCCCTGATGATGAGTAATGTCCTTTTAAATGTGTCCGTTGGCCATTTGTATGTCTTCTTTGGAGAAATGTCTGCTCTTGTCTTCTGCCCTTTTCTTGATTGGATTTTTTTGGTTTTGGTTATTCAATTTGATAAGTTTTTCATAGATTTTGGATGCTAGCCCTTTATCTGATATGTCATTTGCAGATATCTTCTCCCATCCTGCAGGTTCTGTATTAGTTTTGTTGATTCTTTCCTTTGCTGTGCAGAAGGTTCTTATCTTATTTTTTTTTTTTTAAGATTTTATTTATTTGACAGAGGGAAACACAGCCAGAGAGGGAACGCAAGCAGGGGGAGTGAGAGAGGGAGAAGCAGGCTTCCCGCCAAGCAGGGAGCCCGATGTGGGACTCGATCCCGGGTCTCCGGAATCATGACCTGAGCCGAAGGCAGTTGCTTAACCAACTGAGCCACCCAGGCGCCCCAGAAGGTTCTTATCTTGATGAAGTCCCAGTAGTTCATTTTTGCTCTTATTTTTCTCATCTCTGGAGATATAGTTAATAAGTAAGAAGTTGCTGTGGCTGAAATCAAAAAGGTTGTTGCCTGTGTTCTCCTCTAGGATTTTGATGGATTCTTTTTTTTTTTAAAGATTTTATTTATTTATTTGACAGAGAGAAACATAGCTAGAGAGGGAACACAAACAGGGGGAGTGAGAGAAGGAGAAGCAGGCTTCCCACCAAGCAGGGAGCCTGATGCGGGGCTCAATCACAGGGCTCCAGGATTGTGACCTGAGCCGAAGGCAGTCGCTCAACCAACTGAGCCACCCAGGTGCCCTGGATTTTGATGGATTCTTATCTCACACTTAGGTCCTTTATCCATTTTGAATTTATTTGTGTATATGCTATAAAAGAGTCGTCCAGTTTCATCGTTCTGCATATTACTTTCCAATTTTCCCAACACCATTTGTTGAAGAGATTGTCTTTTTTCCACTGGATGTTCTTTCCTGCTTTGTCAAAGATTAGTTGACCATAGAGCTGAGGGTCCATTTCTGCGTTGTCTTTTCTTTTCCATTGATCTCTGTGTATATGTTTGTGCCAGCACCATACTGTCCTGATGACTACAGCTTTGTAATAGAGCTTGAAGTCTGGAACTGTGATGCCTCCAGCTTTGGTTTTCTTTTTCAACATTTCTTTGGCTATTTGGGGGTATTTTCTGTCTTTTCTGGTTCCATACAAATTTTACAGTTGTTTGTTCTAGCTCTGTGAAAAATACTGGTGTCATTTTGTTAGGGATTGCATTGAATGTGTAGACTGTCAGCCCCTTTATTCTCCTGAGGGATGACCACTCTATATCCAGGCCTTCCTCTGTATCCTGGATGAATTAGAAAACTTCCTCATCTCAAGAGAAAATGTAGTGTTTCCCTCCATGTCGGTCATTGATATATTCACACTTCACGGAGTGTTATGCCCACCTACAGTCTAGTGACATTATAGGGCAACATTGAGAATAATATAGAGAATCTAGTCTAGTAATAGATAATTACAGCTATCCAATGAATCCTTTAAAAATTATTATATAATTATCCAGACAATTCTGTTGTATTAATAGTCCCAGGATATAAGGTTTCAGAGTCCAATCAGTAATGTAACAGCATCTCCTCAAAGAATGTAGACACACCGCGACTATCTCTGAATGGGTATCTTTCAATATGAGATGTTATATTTGCCTAACATTTTCCTGGGTGTCGGGTTGTGTAGACAGTTCCACTAAGGTGGTTAACAGGTTTGATGGTCCTTCAAAACACTGGCACTGCTAATGGTCAGTGTGGAATCTCTAAGTGACAACAAGCATAGGTATTAAAAGCTACCACACTAGGGGCACCTGGGTGGCTCAGTTGGTTAAGCGACTGCCTTCAGCTCAGGTCATGATCCTGGAGACCCAGAATCGAGCCCCACATTGGGTTCCGTGCTCTGCGGGAAGCCTGCTTCTCCGTCTCTCACTCCCCCTGCTGTGTTCCCTCTCTAGCTGTGTTTCTCTCTATCAAATAAATAAAATCTTTAAAAAACAAAACAAAACAAAAAAAACTACCACACTAGGTCGTGCCTTAAAGCAAACTCCAGAGAGGAGAAGATCCTTTTAACACTGCAAGGTTAAGAACCACAAAATATCTGGAATCATGACCACAACTACAGCTACCTGTAAACTGTGTTAACTGAAGTAGAGACGTCTTACTCCAGAGAGCCCTGCCCAGGAACAGGATACATCACACCCACATCAAAGGATACTGATCCAACAGAACAGGCCTTTGCCCTACCTGATGGCACAGATGCAACCTATGATTTTTGCTCCCTGAATCCCTATGGGGGCAACAACAGGGCAGTCTCACTGGGGACACGCTTTCCAGAACCAGGGACTCTTTGGAATATTTAGGGATGTCCTGTGTAGACTAGGGTTAGACTGGCAGCAGAATTTGAATCTGCTTCCATCTCAGAGAAGGAAAAATGAGTCCTCCGGGGACCTCTCCTCCCTCCATGGAAGGAATCTCCTTTGTGGTATGCCAGTGGGAGGTGCTTCAGGTTCCTAAAACTGTGGTAAAGAACACTGATTGAGGAAGAATATAGATGCAGATAGAACCTGATTATTTCCATGATATTTGGTCATTAGAAAACAGATGAAAATTCATGATGCCTACCATCCAGGAACTTTTAGATTAGAGCAAATGGGTACCTTGTTGAATTCAGGATTGTGGAGTCAGTGTGAGGAAGAGATGGTATACAGGGGATTTGACTTCAGTTGGGCCATTTCCCTATCTGTGTTATGGTGTGAGTTCTGGTGTTACCTCTTAGGGGTCATCCATGGACCAAAGCATTTTTAGTAGCAGTAGTAATAGTATTTATTGTCCAGTTTTGTTAAAGATGAAAGCCTTCTAATATAATTTTCCCTGAAATTTCTAAGCACTGAAGTTAACTTGCTTTTCATTTCATGAATAGACAAAGAAGAGACAGAATAGATTAAAATAATATGATAGCTGAGCGTTGAATTTCTTTGGGCAGGCTCAGGAGCAGCAGAGCTGGAAGGACCCCGGAGGCAGAGAGATCACAGCCTACAGCCCACTCTCTCCCTGGGCCAAACCAGATCCACCCTCTTACCAGGCTGTGTGCAGGTCTGGCCTGACTGTGGGAGCTCCTCCCTTCCTAGGACAGATTAGAGGAGATCAGATTCTGAGGGGCTGTTCCTTTCATCTCTCTGGGGCTGGTATTCACAATTCCCAAAATCCTATACATGGAAGAAAACAGCTCTATATTTCAGTGCCTTCTTTTCTGTTTTCATTATTAAATCGTGTGCTTCCGCAACCTTTAACCCAGAATCCTGTTTTCCATTCCTGCAGATTCAGTAGTTGCTCAAGTAGCAAAAACATAAATATCTGTATACATTGTGACATGATTAAAACAATTTGGCTAATTAATTTCACGGTGTTGGGATTTTTGATTTCTGATTTTTAAGTTAATTTTGGTTGAGAACACTGAAGATATACTGTCTTCGTAAATGTCAAGTATAATGGACACAGAATTATCTGTAGTCACCATGCAGCACTTTAGATCTCCAGAATTTATTCATCCTGTATAACTTTAATTTTGTACCATTTGGCCAACTTCTCCTGCTTTGCCCTCAGCCATATCCTGGCATCACAATTCTACTCTGCATTTAGTAGTTCAACAGTATTAGATTGAAGATAAAATTGAGATAATACACTACTTGCCATTTTGTGTGGCTTATTCCACTTAGCATAATATCCTCCATGCTCAGCCACATTGTCCAAATAGAAAGATGGTCATCTTTTTCTAAGGCTGAATTTTGTATAAGTGGATATATTATTTATGATACCTAGTCTATTTTATAATATATATTTTATATCGTAAATAATGTTATATGTATAATACATTTTCTTTAACCACTCCTAGAAATCAGGGACACCATAGGAAAATAATTATTCCTATTTGCTAGAAAAACTAAATTTGAGAAAAACAAAATAAAATTGGTAACACCAATGTGGAAGAATTAAAATGGTCCTATATTTCTAATGAGAATATATAAAGTATAAGAAAACTGTCATTTACTTGTAAACTCAAGCATTTTTCTATCCTGTTAAAAACATGTAAACCCAACAAAGAAAACCGTCGGAACTACTAATCTACCCTTCTGTTCTCTATTTTTCCATTCATCTGTATTTTGCTCCTGTAGCATACAAACTTTTATTTTTTTAATCGATAGGGAAAAAGAAGAGAAAGCACCTAGATGGGGCCCAGTTTGTGCATCTTCATAGTTACTATAGGACTTAATGCCCAGCTTGCATGGTATTATGGGGATGAAATCATCCCATATATGCCAACATGGTGCACCAAAACGTCCTTGTGCACAGAAAGTTAGTGCTCAGTCAACATTGCAGTAATCAAATGTACACATGTTGTTTCCAAATAGAGACTTGCTCAGACATTAGCACTCAGTAGCCTTCTTTCTCTCAACTTTAAAGTGTTGCCAAAGGGCACCTGGGTGGCTCAGTTGGTTAAGCCACTGCCTTCGGCTCAGGTCATGATCCCGGAGTCCCAGGATCGAGTCCCGCATCAGGCTCCTAGCTCTGCGGGGAGTCTGCTTCGCCCTCTGACCTTCTCCCCTCTCATGGCCTCTCTCACTCTCTCTCAAATAAATAAATAAAATCTTAAAAAAAAAGTTTTGCGAAAGCATGTGGTCCTTCAGGATGATGATGATGGTCTTTGCTGAGACCAAAATAAACTCAAAACATTGAAAAGTAAATAATAAACTCCTTAGTGGATACTCCCCAGGAATTGTTTGTGGTGGGAGTGGGGGGGCTCAGGTGTGCTGTGCCCGCCTTCTCAGTGGAGAGCCACTAAGCGTGGGTCCCCATCAGCACTAACAAGGAACTTGTGAAAGACGCCAGTTCCCTGACCTCATTCCAAACCTGCAGGATCACCATTTCTTCCATGGAACCTGGAACACCAAGAGATTTCTGTGCACATAAAAACTTGAAAGCATGTCATTGCTTATCAGCCTGGGTTTACAGGAAAGGGCCCCGGCCAGTTTTAAGAACCACCATCACCTGGGCCCTCTGCCAGAGCTTGGCTATTGGTCAGGGTGAGAACATCCGTGCCGCTTTACCTATGGGCTCCAGGTGGTTCTCAGTAGGCCAGGGTGGAGCACAAGGATTCGAAGGTGTATTTGTGAGAGCTGAGTCTGGCTTTCTGGTGAAGAGACGATGTCAGACTCTTCGGTCTGCAATTGGAAGGGGCCGGTCAGGGCAGCCCACATTCCCTGTGCTGTGGCAGGATTTGTGGTAGTCTGTGGGAGGAAAGGACATCTGAAACCAGGAAGGAGAAACTCACTTTTAAGTGTCCACATAGGAGCTCCTCTTTTTAAATCCTCCCTGTGACAAAGGAGAGGTGGATTTCTGTGCAGGTCAAGATCCTTCTGCCTCTGAACTGATGATAGCAGGTGAAGAGGCTGTGCCAAGGCCTCTCAAGGCGAACAGGTGTGATTTCCCTACTTAATATCACTCGAGAAAGAAAACCTATAACAGAAGGAAGAAGCAGAAAGGGCTCCTTCTTGGGTAAATCTTGTCTTGACTTCACTTAGGGGCTCTGTCTTCATTTCTTTCTGAAAGGCCATGTATTAGGCCTTGCATACATTCACTTTTCTAGTTCTGGTACTCCTGCCTGGCAAATGATTTGGATTACTATTTCTCCTTTCGAAGATAGTCAAAGTCAGCCCTTTAGGACAGTCCTCTCTTGCATCCCTGGGCCATCTCTCCATTCTCTCCAACCAGGTTTTCTATGCACCATCAATTCCTACTATGAATTCATGACCTGCAACTACTGAAAATATTCCCTCCATGACAGGTCAATATGAGGATGTGTTGATACCCAAGATTCTCTCTGGAGATGGATTGGGTTTTGGGATCCCAGTAAAGGAGGAGAATATATAATATTGAGGTTCTATCTGGGTGTGACCTGAGTCCTTATAAACTAGATGAACATGAACAAATAAACGAGACAGTTATGGGGCCTAGAGTAAGTTCTGAGAAAGAGAGCCTTGCTGTTTAGATTGCTTTAACGAAAGTCTTACTCTTTTAATATATTTTAAACAAAGCAATCTGTGTCTTGAAATTTCAGAAAAATACTATATTTTCATGATTGGAATCATAAAGATTTGCTTTATTTTTGCAGGCACTATCACAACGAGGAGTCCTTTGTGCTTCAGGCCACTGAAATCAGTTTGTCTCATTACAGCTCATGTTAATTGTGTTCACTTGGTTCAGGGTCTCTCTGCCAGATTCTCTTAGAAAATGAAGGGAATTGTTTACTGGAGATTCTAATCTTTACAAGTAAAGGTTCTAAATTATTCCTTGGTCTCATAATTTTCCATTTTATCCTGCAGAACATTACAGAATTATCTCCTTGATTACTTTTCTATTTTCAGGAAGAGGAAACTATAGTATAATTGCTCTATGTCCATATGTCTTAAAATTCTATATTGGAACTCATCACAAATGACAAATAATGTCATTTCAAGGAAACAATCAGGCTTTGTTGGTGTCAATGTAAGTAAGAAAGTATCCACGATGTTTTATCTTGACTTAAACCTTCCCATCTGCTGAGGTTATCCATAACCTTCACTCTAGATTAGTGATAATTCTGGAAACTAAGTAGCATAGAAACTTAAAATCAGACATCTGTTCCTTAGTTTTGATTCAGTAGTACTTGCAAGTGATGTTAAGGAGCTGAATATTGAAAATGCTTCCTAAGTGTTCTAATGTGATCATCAGTAAGAGCATTTAGAGAAATAATTTTCTTTTCTTTTTCCTTTTTCTTTTTTTAAGATTTTATTTATTTATTCGACAGAGAGACAGTGAGAGAGGGAACATAAGCTTGGGGAGTGGGAGAGAGAGAAGCAGGCCTCCTGCCAAAAAGGAGGCCCAGTGTGGGGGGCTCAATCCTAGGACCCTGGGATCATGACCTGAGCCAAAGGAAGACACTGAACGACTGAACCATCCAAGTGCCCCTAATTTTCTATATATCCTTTTATCATGCGTTCTCTTCTCCAACAAGCACAGTGCTGGATTTCGAATTGAAGATTATCCAGCAAGAGCATGTTCCTTTTCTGATTAGTACGTCTTGCTATCTCTGGATTGTATTTGGTCTTTTTCCTTAGAAAAGGAAAGAACCAGGCGCCTGGATGACTCAGTGGGTTAAAGCCTCTGCCTTCAGCTCAGGTCATGGTCTCAGGGTCCTGGGATCAAGGCCCACATCGGGCTCTCTGCTCAGCAGGGAGCCTGCTTCCTCCTCTCTCTCTGCCTGCCCCTCTGCCTACTTGTGATCTCTCTCTCTGTCAAATAAATAAATAAAATCTTAAAAAA